>JALGBA010004134.1:0-117500 GCA_023970755.1 Azemiops feae | reverse complement strand
TCAGGGAAAGCTCTTTCCCTGAAAATAAGTGGTTTTTTGGCTTCCCCAACCTGGGGACCCTGAATATGTGTTTTTTCAAATTTGAGCTCTGTCTCATAAATTGACTTTTTTGGATGAATGCGATTTTTTACCAACAATTGTGAGATACGCCTTCAGCTAACTCCTCAGGGAAAGCTCAGATCCGGAAAACAACTAGTTTCCCCAACCTTGGGGAACCTGAATATGTGTATCTTTTTCAAATTTGGGTTATGTCTCATAAATTGACTTTTTTGGCTGAATGGTATTTTAACCAACCATTGCAAGGTACGCCCTTGGCTAACTCCTCAGTGAAAGCTCAGATGCGGAAAACAAGTGGTTTTTCTGCTTCCCCAACCTGGGGACCCTGAATTTGTGTTTTGTTTTCAAATTTGAGCTCTGTCTCAAAAATTCACTTTTTTGGCTGAATGGGATTTTTACCAACAATTGCGAGATACACCTTGCACTAACTTCAGGGAAAGCTCAGATCCTGAAAAGGAGTGGTTTTTAAGCTTCCCCAACCCAGGGGAACCTGGATAAGTGTCTCTTTTCTAAATTTGAGCTCTATCTCAAAAATTGACTTTTCTGACTGAATGGCATTTTTACCAACAATTGAAAGATACGCCTTGGGCTAACTCCTCAGGGAAAGCTCAGATCCTGAAAACAACTGGTTTTTAAGATTCCCCAGCCTGGGGGAATATGAATATGTTAATCTTTTTCAAATTTCAGCTCTCAAAAATTGAGTTTTTTGGCTGAATGGCATTTTTACCAACAATTGCGAGATACGCCCTGGGCTAACTCCTCAGGGAAAGCTCAGATCCTGAAAACAACTGGTTTTTCTGCTTCCCCAACCTGGGGACCCTGAATATGTGTTTTGTTTTCAAATTTGAGCTCTGTCTCAAAAATTGACTTTTCTGACTGAATGGCATTTTTACCAACAATTGCAGGATACGCTTTTGGCTAACTGCTCAGGGAAAGCCCAGATCCAGAAAATAAGTGGTTTTTCAGCTTCCCCCACCCTGGGGAACCTGAATATGTGTTTCTTTTCCAAATTTGAGCTCTCAAAAATTGACTATTCTGGCTGAATGGGATTTTTTTTACCAAGAATTGCGAAATACGTCTTGGGATGACCTAAGGGAAACCTCTGATCCATAAAACAAGTGGTTTTTCTGCATCCCCAACCTGGGTACCCTGAATATGAGTTTTGTTTTCAAATTTGAGTTCTGTCTCAAAAATTGACTTCTTTGGCTGAATGGGATTTTTACCAACAATTGCGACATACTCCCTGGACTAACTCTGCATGGAAAACTCAGATCCTGAAAACAACTGGTTTCCCCAACCTTGGGGAAGCTGAATATGTGTATCTTTTTCAAATTTGGGTTATGTCTCATAAATTGACTTTTTTGGCTGAATGGTATTTTAACCAACCATTGCAAGGTACGCCCTTGGCTAACACCTCAGTGAAAGCTCAGATGCGGAAAACAAGTGGTTTTTCTGCTTCCCCAACCTGGGGACCCTGAATATGTGTTTTGTTTTCAAATTTGAGCTGTCTCAAAAATTGACTTTTTTGGCTGAATGCATTTTTACCAACAATTGCGAGATACTCCCTTGGCTAACTCTGCATGGAAAGCTCAGATCCTGAAAACAAGTGGTTTTGTAGTTTCACCAGCCTGGGGGAACCTGAATATGTCTTGCTTTTTCTAATTTGAGCTCTGTCTCAAAAGGTTTCTGGCTGACAGGAATTTCTACCAAGAATTGAAAGATAGGCCTTCGGCTAACTCCTCAGGGAAAGCTCAGATCCTGAAAACAACTGGTTTTTCTGCTTCCCCAACCTGGGGAGCCTGAATATGTGTTTTGTTTTCAAATTTGAGCTCTGTGTCAAAAATTGACTTTTTGGCTGAACGGCATTTTTACCAATTGTGAGATACACCTTTGGCTAACTCCTCAGGGAAAGCTCAGATCCGGAAAACAACTGGTTTCCCCAACCTTGGGGAAGCTGAATATGTGTATCTTTTTCAAATTTGGGTTATGTCTCATAAATTGACTTTTTTGGCTGAATGGGATTTTTACCAACAATTGCGAGATACACCATGCGCTAACTTCAGGGAAAGCTGAGATCCGGAAAAGGAGTGGTTTTTAAGCTTCCCCAACCCAGGGGAACCTGAATGTCTTTCCTTTTCAAATTTGAGTTATGTCTCATAAATTGACTTTACCAACAATTGAAACATACGCCTTGGGCTAACTCCTCAGGGAAAGCTCAGATCCGGAAAACAACTGGTTTTTCTGCTTCCCCAACCTTGGGGAACCTGAATGTCTTTCCTTTTCAAATTTGAGTTATGTCTCATAAATTGACTTTTTTGGCTCACCAACAATTGTGAGATACATCTTGCGCTAACTTCAGGGAAAGCTGAGATCTGGAAAAGGAGTGGTTTTTAAGCTTCCACAACCCAGGGGAACCTGAATAAGTGTCTCTTTTTCAAATTTGAGCTCTGTCTCAAAACATTTCTGCCTGAATGGAATTTTTACCAACAATTGAAAGATACGCCTTGGGCTACCTCCTGAGGGAAACCTCAGATCTTCAAAACAACTGGTTTTTAAGCTTCCCCAGCCTGGGGGAATATGAATATGTTTCTCTTTTTCAAATTTGAGCTCTCAAAAATTGACTTTTCTTACTGAATGGCATTTTTACTAACTCCTATGTGTTTCTTTTTCAAATTTGAGTTATGTGTCATAAATTGACTTTTTTGGCTGAATGGCATTTTTACCAACAATTGCTAGATACGCCTTGGGCTAACTCCTCAGGGAAAGCTCAGATCCTGAAAACAACTGGTTTTTCAGCTTCCCAACTTCGGGGAACCTGAATATTTGTATCTTTTTCAAATTTGAGTTATGTCTCATAAATTAACTTTTTTGGCTGAATTGCATTTTCACCAACAATTGCGATATACACTCTGGGCTAACTCCTCAGGAAAATCTCAGATCCGGAAAACAAGTGGTTTTTCTGCTTCCCCAACCTGGGAACCCTGCTTATGTGTTTTGTTTTCAAATTTGAGGTCGGTCTCAAAAATTGACTTTTTTGGCTGAATGGGATTTTTACCAACTATTGTGAGATACGGCTTGGGCTAACTCGTCAGGGAAAGCTCAGATCCTGAAAACAACTGGTTTTTCTGCTTCCCCAACATGGGGACCCTGAATATGTCTTTTGTTTTCAAATTTGAGCTCTGTGTCAAAAATTGACTTTTTGGCTGAATGGCATTTTTACCAACAATTCCGAGATACGTCCTGGGCTAACTCCTCAGGAAAAGCTAAGATCCTGAAAAGAACTGGTTTTTCAGCTTCCCCAACCTTGGGGAACCTGCATATGTCTTTCCTTTTCAAATTTGAGTTATGTCTCATAAATTGACTTTTTTGGCTGACTGGAATTTTTACCAACCATTGCAAGATACGCCCTGGGCTAACTCCTCAAGGAAAGCTCTTTCCTGAAAACAAGTGGTTTTTTGGCTTCCCCAACCTGGGGACCCTGAATATGTGTTTCGTTTTCAAATTTGATCTCTGTCTCAAAAATTGACTTTTTTGGCTGAGTGAAATTTTTACCAAACATTGCGAGATACGCCCTCTGCTAACTCCTCAGGGAATGCTCAGATCCGGAAAACAACTGGTGTTTCAGCATCCCCAACCTTGGGGAACCTGAATATGTGTATCTTTTTCAAATTTGAGTTATGTGTCATAAATTGACTTTTTTGGCTGAATGGCATTTTTACCAACAATTGCTAGATACGCCTTGGGCTAACTCCTCAGGGAAAGCTCAGATCCTGAAAACAACTGGTTTTTCAGCTTCCCAACTTCGGGGAACCTGAATATTTGTATCTTTTTCAAATTTGAGTTATGTCTCATAAATTAACTTTTTTGGCTGAATTGCATTTTCACCAACAATTGCGATATACACTCTGGGCTAACTCCTCAGGAAAATCTCAGATCCGGAAAACAAGTGGTTTTTCTGCTTCCCCAACCTGGGGACCCTGCTTATGTGTTTTGTTTTCAAATTTGAGGTCGGTCTCAAAAATTGACTTTTTTGGCTGAATGGGATTTTTACCAACTATTGTGAGATACGCCTTGGGCTAACTCCTCAGGGAAAGCTCAGATCCTGAAAACAACTGGTTTTTCTGCTTCCCCAACATGGGGACCCTGAATATGTCTTTTGTTTTCAAATTTGAGCTCTGTGTCAAAAATTGAATTTTTGGCTGAATGGCATTTTTACCAACAATTCCGAGATACGCCCTGGGCTAACTCCTCAGGAAAAGCTAAGATCCTGAAAAGAACTGGTTTTTCAGCTTCCCCAACCTTGGGGAACCTGCATATGTCTTTCCTTTTCAAATTTGAGTTATGTCTCATAAATTGACTTTTTTGGCTGACTGGAATTTTTACCAACCATTGCGAGATACGCCGTGGGCTAACTCCTCAGGGAAAGCTCTTTCCCTGAGAACAAGTGGTTTTTTGGCTTACCCAACCTGGGGACCCTGAATATGTCTTTTGTTTTCAAATTTGAGCTCTGTGTCAAAAATTGACTTTTCTGACTGAATGGCATTTTTACCAACAATTGCAGGATACGCTTTTGGCTAACTGCTCAGGGAAAGCCCAGATCCTGAAAATAAGTGGTTTTTCAGCTTCCCCCACCCTGGGGAACCTGAATATGTGTTTCTTTTCCAAATTTGAGCTCTCAAAAATTGACTATTCTGGCTGAATGGGATTTTTTTTACCAAGAATTGCGAAATACGTCTTGGGATGACCTCAGGGAAACCTCTGATCTGTAAAACAAGTGGTTTTTCTGCATCCCCAACCTGGGTACCCTGAATATGAGTTTTGTTTTCAAATTTGAGTTCTGTCTCAAAAATTGACTTCTTTGGCTGAATGGGATTTTTACCAACAATTGCGACATACTCCCAGGGCTAACTCTGCATGGAAAGCTCAGATCCTGAAAACAAGTGGTTTTGTAGTTTCACCAGCCTGGGGGAACCTGAATATGTCTTTCTTTTTCTAATTTGAGCTCTGTCTCAAAAGGTTTCTGGCTGACAGGAATTTTTACCAAGAATTGAAAGATACGCCTTCGGCTAACTCCTCAGGGAAAGCTCAGATCCTGAAAACAACTGGTTTCCCCAACCTTGGGGAAGCTGAATATGTGTATCTTTTTCAAATTTGGGTTATGTCTCATAAATTGACTTTTTTGGCTGAATGGTATTTTAACCAACCATTGCAAGGTACGCCCTTGGCTAACTCCTCAGTGAAAGCTCAGATTCGGAAAACAAGTGGTTTTTCTGCTTCCCCAACCTGGGGACCCTGAATATGTGTTTTGTTTTCAAATTTGAGCTCTGTCTCAAAAATTGACTTTTTTGGCTGAATGGCATTTTTACCACCAATTGCGAGATACTCCCTTGGCTAACTCTGCATGGAAAGCTCAGATCCTGAAAACAAGTGGTTTTGTAGTTTCACCAGCCTGGGGGAACCTGAATATGTCTTTCCTTTTCTAATTTGAGCTCTGTCTCAAAAGGTTTCTGGCTGACAGGAATTTTTACCAAGAATTGAAAGATAGGCCTTCGGCTAACTCCTCAGGGAAAGCTCAGATCCTGAAAACAAGTGGTTTCCCCAACCTTGGGGACCCTGAATATGTGTTTCATTTTCAAATTTGAGTTATGTTTCATAAATTGACTTTTCTGGCTGACAGGAATTTTTACCAAGAATTGAAAGATATGCCTTCGGCTAACTCCTCAGGGAAAACTCAGATCCTGAAAACAACTGGTTTCTCTGCTTCCCCACCCTGGGGAGCCTCAATATGTGTTTTGCTTTCAAATTTGAGCTCTGTGTCAAAAATTGACTTTTTGGCTGAATGGCATTTTTACCAATTGCGAGATACACCTTTGGCTAACTCCTCAGGGAAAGCTCAGATACGGAAAACAACTGGTTTCCCCAACCTTGGGGAAGCTGAATATGTGTATCTTTTTCAAATTTGGGTTATGTCTCATAAATTGACTTTTTTGGCTGAATGGGATTTTTACCAACAATTGCGAGATACACCTTGCGCTAACTTCAGGGAAAGCTGAGATCCGGAAAAGGAGTGGTTTTTAAGCTTCCCCAACCCAGGGGAACCTGAATAAGTGTCTCTATTTCAAATTTGAGCTCTGTCTCCAAACATTTCTGCCTGAATGGAATTTTTACCAACAATTGAAAGATACGCCTTGGGCTACCTCCTGAGGGAAACCTCAGATCTGCAAAACAACTGGTTTTTAAGCTTCTCCGATGTTATGGTTCCAAAGGAAGAGGCTTTTAAAAGAAACTAGGCATTGTTTTGCTTTAAGAATCTTTTTAATAGCAAACATAACTTCGGCACATACATGGAAGGATGCCAGAATCTGAATTTCTCTGCCTTGCGTCTATTTTATCTTGCTAAAACTCCTCCCTTACTTTACAGTCATGAGTCACATCTTCCAATTAGGCTGGAGGCCAAAGATTCACTTCCGTTCCTTTACCCGCGCTTTCCTCATAACTCTCCTCCCTTTCTATGTCATCTGAGTTAACTCTAAAAATACCAGACAGTACTGCATATCTTGTCAAAGCAATAACATCCTATATTAACAGCGGTGACACCCAGCCTGGGGGAATATGAATATGTTTCTCTTTCTCAAATTTGAGCTCTCAAAAATTGACTTTTCTTACTGAATGGCATTTTTACTAACTCCTCAGGGAAAGCCCAGATCCGGAAAATAAGTGGTTTTTCAGCTTCCCCCACCCTGGGGGAACCTGAATATGTCTTTTTTTTCTAATTTGAGCTCTGTCTCAAAAGGTTTCTGGCTGACTGGAATTTTTACCAACAATTGAAAGATACGCCTTGGGCTAACTCCTCAGGGAAACCTGAGATCCGGAAAACAACTGGTTTTAAAGCTTTCCCAACCTGGGGAGCCTGAATATGTGTTTCTTTTTCAAATCTGAGTTATGTCTCATAAATTGACTTTTTTGGCTGACTGGAATTTTTACCAACCATTGCGATATACGCCTTTGGCTAACTCCTCAGGGAAAGCTCAGATCCGGAAAACAACTGGTTTCCCCAACCTTGGGGAAGCTGAATATGTGTATCTTTTTCAAATTTGGGTTATGTCTCATAAATTGACTTTTTTGGCTGAATGGGATTTTTACCAACAATTGCGAGATACACCTTGCGCTAACTTCAGGGAAAGCTGAGATCCGGAAAAGGGGTGGTTTTTAAGCTTCCCCAACCCAGGGGAACCTGAATAAGTGTCTCTATTTCAAATTTGAGCTCTGTCTCTAAACATTTCTGCCTGAATGGAATTTTTACCAACAATTGAAAGATACGCCTTGGGCTACCTCCTGAGGGAAACCTCAGATATGCAAAACAACTGGTTTTTAAGCTTCCCCGATGTTATGGTTCCGAAGGAAGAGGCTTTTAAAAGAAACTAGGCATTGTTTTCCTTTAAGAATCTTTTTAATAGCAAACATAACTTCGGCACATACATGGAAGGATGCCAGAATCTGAATTTCTCTGCCTTGCGTCTATCTTATCTTGCTAAAACTCCTCCCTCACTTTACAGTCATGAGTCACATCTTCCAATTAGGCTGGAGGCCAAAGATTCACTTCCGTTCCTTTACCCGCGCTTTCCTCATAACTCTCCTCCCTTTCTATGTCATCTGAGTTAACTCTAAAAATACCAGACAGTACTGCATATCTTGTCAAAGCAATAACATCCTATATTAACAGCGTTGACACCCAGCCTGGGGGAATATGACTATGTTTCTCTTTTTCAAATTTGAGCTCTCAAAAATTGACTTTTCTTACTGAATGGCATTTTTACTAACTCCTCAGGGAAACCCAGATCCGGAAAATAAGTGGTTTTTCAGCTTCCCCCACCCTGGGGGAACCTGAATATGTCTTTTTTTTCTAATTTGAGCTCTGTCTCAAAAGGTTTCTGGCTGACTGCAATTTTTACCAACAATTGAAACATACGCCTTGGGCAAACTCCTCAGGGAAAGCTCAGATCCGGAAAACAACTGGTTTTTCTGCTTCCCCAACCTTGGGGAACCTGAATGTCTTTCCTTTTCAAATTTGAGTTATGTCTCATAAATTGACTTTTTTGGCTGAATGGCATTTTTACCAACAATTGCGAGATACGCCCTGGGCTGACTCCTCAGGAAAAGCTCAGATCCTGAAAACAACTGGTTTTTCTGCTTCTCCAACCTCCAACAATTGTGAGATACACCTTGCGCTAACTTCAGGGAAAATGGAGATCCGGAAAAGGTGTGGTTTTTAAGCTTCCGCAACCCAGGGGAAACTGAATAAGTGTCTCTTTTTCAAATTTGAGGTCGGTCTCAAAACATTTCTGGCTGAATGAAATTTTTACCAACAATTGAAAGATACGCCTTGGGCTAACTCCTCAGGGAAAGCTCAGATCCGGAAAACAACTGGTTTTAAAGCTTCCCCAACCACGGGGAACCTGAATATGTGTATCTTTTTCAAATTTGAGCTCTCAAAAATTGACTTTTCTTACTGAATGGCATTTTTACTAACTCCTCAGGGAAACCCAGATCCGGAAAATAACTGCTTTTAAAGCTTCCCCAACCACGGGGAACCTGAATGTCTTTCCTTTTCAAATTTGAGTTATGTCTCATAAATTGACTTTTTTGGCTGAATGGCATTTTTACCAACAATTGCGAGATACGCCCTGGGCTGACTCCTCAGGAAAAGCTCAGATCCTGAAAACAACTGGTTTTTCTGCTTCTCCAACCTCCAACAATTGTGAGATACACCTTGCGCTAACTTCAGGGAAAATGGAGATCCGGAAAAGGAGTGGTTTTTAAGCTTCCGCAACCCAGGGGAAACTGAATAAGTGTCTCTTTTTCAAATTTGAGGTCGGTCTCAAAACATTTCTGGCTGACTGGAATTTTTACCAACCATTGCGATATACGCCTTTGGCTAACTCCTCAGGGAAAGCTCAGATCCGGAAAACAACTGGTTTCCCCAACCTTGGGGAAGCTGAATATGTGTATCTTTTTCAAATCTGAGTTATGTCTCATAAATTGACTTTTTTGGCTGAATGGGATTTTTACCAACAATTGCGAGATACACCTTGCGCTAACTTCAGGGAAAGCTGAGATCCGGAAAAGGGGTGGTTTTTAAGCTTCCCCAACCCAGGGGAACCTGAATAAGTGTCTCTATTTCAAATTTGAGCTCTGTCTCTAAACATTTCTGCCTGAATGGAATTTTTACCAACAATTGAAAGATACGCCTTGGGCTACCTCCTGAGGGAAACCTCAGATATGCAAAACAACTGGTTTTTAAGCTTCCCCGATGTTATGGTTCCGAAGGAAGAGGCTTTTAAAAGAAACTAGGCATTGTTTTCCTTTAAGAATCTTTTTAATAGCAAACATAACTTCGGCACATACATGGAAGGATGCCAGAATCTGAATTTCTCTGCCTTGCGTCTATCTTATCTTGCTAAAACTCCTCCCTCACTTTACAGTCATGAGTCACATCTTCCAATTAGGCTGGAGGCCAAAGATTCACTTCCGTTCCTTTACCCGCGCTTTCCTCATAACTCTCCTCCCTTTCTATGTCATCTGAGTTAACTCTAAAAATACCAGACAGTACTGCATATCTTGTCAAAGCAATAACATCCTATATTAACAGCGTTGACACCCAGCCTGGGGGAATATGAATATGTTTCTCTTTTTCAAATTTGAGCTCTCAAAAATTGACTTTTCTTACTGAATGGCATTTTTACTAATTCCTCAGGGAAACCCAGATCCGGAAAATAAGTGGTTTTTCAGCTTCCCCCACCCTGGGGGAACCTGAATATGTCTTTTTTTTCTAATTTGAGCTCTGTCTCAAAAGGTTTCTGGCTGACTGCAATTTTTACCAACAATTGAAACATACGCCTTGGGCAAACTCCTCAGGGAAAGCTCAGATCCGGAAAACAACTGGTTTTTCTGCTTCCCCAACCTTGGGGAACCTGAATGTCTTTCCTTTTCAAATTTGAGTTATGTCTCATAAATTGACTTTTTTGGCTGAATGGCATTTTTACCAACAATTGCGAGATACGCCCTGGGCTGACTCCTCAGGAAAAGCTCAGATCCTGAAAACAACTGGTTTTTCTGCTTCTCCAACCTCCAACAATTGTGAGATACACCTTGCGCTAACTTCAGGGAAAATGGAGATCCGGAAAAGGTGTGGTTTTTAAGCTTCCGCAACCCAGGGGAAACTGAATAAGTGTCTCTTTTTCAAATTTGAGGTCGGTCTCAAAACATTTCTGGCTGAATGAAATTTTTACCAACAATTGAAAGATACGCCTTGGGCTAACTCCTCAGGGAAAGCTCAGATCCGGAAAACAACTGGTTTTAAAGCTTCCCCAACCACGGGGAACCTGAATATGTGTATCTTTTTCAAATTTGAGTTATGTCTCATAAATTGACTTTTTTCGCTGACTGGAATTTTTACCAACAATTGAAACATACGCCTTGGGCTAACTCCTCAGGGAAAGCTCAGATCTTGAAAACAAGTGGTTTTTATGCTTCCCCAACCTGGGGACCCTGCTTATGTGTTTTGTTTTCGAATATGAGGTCGGTCTCAAAAATTAACTGTTTTGGCTCACCAACAATTGTGAGATACATCTTGCGCTAACTTCAGGGAAAGCTGAGATTTGGAAAAGGAGTGGTTTTTAAGCTTCCGCAACCCAGGGGAACCTGAATAAGTGTCTCTTTTTCAAATTTGAGCTCTGTCTCAAAACATTTCTGCCTGAATGGAATTTTTACCAACAATTGAAAGATACGCCTTGGGCTACCTCCTGAGGGAAACCTCAGATCTGCAAAACAACTGGTTTTTAAGCTTCCCCAGCCTGGGGGAATATGAATATGTTTCTCTTTTTCAAATTTGAGCTCTCAAAAATTGACTTTTCTTACTGAATGGCATTTTTACTAACTCCTCAGGGAAAGCCCAGATCTGGAAAATAAGTGGTTTTTCAGCTTCCCCCACCCTGGGGGAACCTGAATATGTCTTTTTTTTTCTAATTTGAGCTCTGTCTCAAAAGGTTTCTGGCTGAGTGGAATTTTTACCAACAATTGAAAGATACGCCTTGGGCTAACTCCTCAGGGAAAGCTCAGATCCGGAAAACAACTGCTTTTAAAGCTTCCCCAACCACGGGGAACCTGAATATGTGTTTCTTTTTCAAATTTGAGTTATGTCTCATAAATTGACTTTTTTGGCTGAATGGCATTTTTACCAACAATTGCGAGATACACCCTGGGCTAACTCCTCAGGAAAAGCTCAGATCCTGAAAACAAGTGGTTTTTCTGCTTCCCCAACATGGGGACCCTGAATATGTGTTTTGTGTTCAATTGTGAGCTCTGTGTCAAAAATTGACTTTTTGGCTGAATGGCATTTTTACCAACAATTCCGAGATACGCCCTTGGCTAACTCCTCAGGGAAAGCTCTTTCCTGAAAACAAGTGGTTTTTTGGCTTCCCCAACCTGGGGACCCTGAATATGTTTTTTTTTTTTCAAATTTGAATTATGTCTCATAAATTGACTTTTTTGGCTGAGTGAAATTTTTACCAACCATTGCGAGATACGCCTTCGCTAACTCCTCAGGGAAAGCTCAGATCCGGAAAACAACTGGTTTTTCAGCTTCCCCAACCTCGGGGAACCTGAATATGTCTTTCCTTTTCAAATTTGAGGTCGGTCTCAAAAATTGACTTTTTTGGCTGAATGGGATTTTACCAACAATTGCGAGATACACCCTGGGCTAACTCCTCAGGAAAAGCTCAGATCCTGAAAACAATTGGTTTTTCTGCTTCCCCAATCTGGGGACCCTGAATATGTGTTTTGTGTTCAAATGTGAGCTCTGTGTTAAAAATTGACTTTTTGGCTGAATAGCATTTTTACCAACAATTCCGAGATACGCCCTTGGCTAACTCCTCATGGAAAGCTCTTTCCTGAAAACAAGTGGTTTTTTGCCTTCCCCAAGCTGGGGACCCTGAATATGTTTTTTTTTTTCAAATTTGAGTTATGTCTCATAAATTGACTTTTTTGGCTGAGTGAAATTTTTACCAACCATTGCGAGATACGCCTTCGGCTAACTCCTCAGGGAAAGCTCAGATCCGGAAAACAACTGGTGTTTCAGCTTCCCCAACCTCGGGGAACCTGAATATGTCTTTCCTCTTCAAATTTGAGGTCGGTCTCAAAAATTAACTTTTTTGGCTGAATGGGATTTTTACCAACAATTGCGAGATACACCCTGGGCTAACTCCTCAGGAAAAGCTCAGATCCTGAAAACAAGTGGTTTTTCTGCTTCCCCAACCTGGGGACCCTGAATATGTGTTTTGTGTTCAATTGTGAGCTCTGTGTCAAAAATTGACTTTTGGGCTGAATGGCATTTTTACCAACAATTCCGAGATACGCCCTGGGCTAACTCCTCAGGGAAAGCTCTTTCCTGAAAACAAGTGGTTTTTTGGCTTCCCCAACCTGGGGACCCTGAGTATGTTTTTTTTTTTTCAAATTTGAGTTATGTGTCATAAATTGACTTTTTTGGCTGAATGGCATTTTTACCAACAATTGCGAGATACGCCTTTGACTCACTCCTCAGGGAAAGCTCAGATCAGGAAAACAAGTGGTTTTTCTGCTTCCCCAACCTGGGGACCCTGCTTATTTGTTTCGTTTTCAAATTTGAGCTCTGTCTCATAAATTGACTTTTTTGCTGAATGGCATTTTTACCACCAATTGCAAGATTCGCCTTGGGCTAACTCCACAAGGAAAGCTCATATCCTGAAAACAAGTGGTTTTGCTGCTTCCCCAACCTGGGGACCCTGAATATGTGTTTTGTTTTCAAATTTGAGCTCTGTCTCATAAATTGACTTTTTTGCTGAATGGCATTTTTACCACCAATTGCAAGATACGCCTTGGGCTAACTCCACAAGGAAAGCTCATATCCTGAAAACAAGTGGTTTTTCTGCTTCCCCAACCTGGGGACCATGAATATGTGTTTTGTGTTCAAATGGCTGAATGGCATTTTTACCAACAATTCCGAGATATGCCCTGGGCTAAATCCTCAGGGAAAGCTCTTTCCCTGAAAACAAGTGGTTTTTTCGCTTCCCCAAACTGGGGACCCAGAATATGTGTTTCTTTTTCAAATTTGAGTTATGTCTCATAAATTGACTTTTTTGGCTGACTGGAATTTTTACCAACCATTGCGAGAAACGCCTTCGGCTAACTCCTCAGGGAAAGCTCAGATCCGGAAAACAACTGGTGTTTCAGCTTCCCCAACCTGGGGACCCTGAATATGTGTTTTGTGTTCAATTGTGAGCTCTGTGTCAAAAATTGACTTTTTGGCTGAATGGCATTTTTACCAAGAATTCCGAGATACGCCCTGGGCTAACTCCTCAGGGAAAGCTCTTTCCTGAAAACAAGTGGTTTTTTGGCTTCCCCAACCTGGGGACCCTGAGTATGTTTTTTTTTTTTCAAATTTGAGTTATGTCTCATAAATTGACTTCTTTGGCTGAGTGAAATTTTTACCAACCATTGCGAGAAACGCCTTCGGCTAACTCCTCAGGGAAAGCTCAGATCCGGAAAACAACTGGTGTTTCAGCTTCCCCAACCTCGGGGAACCTGAATATGTCTTTCCTTTTCAAATTTGAGGTCGGTCTCAAAAATTGACTTTTTTGGCTGACTGGAATTTTTACCAATTGCAAGATACGCCTTGGGCTAACTCCACAAGGAAAGCTCATATCCTGAAAACAAGTGGTTTTTCTGCTTCCCCAACCTGGGGACCATGAATATGTGTTTTGTGTTCAAATGGCTGAATGGCATTTTTACCAACAATTCCGAGATATGCCCTGGGCTAAATCCTCAGGGAAAGCTCTTTCCCTGAAAACAAGTGGTTTTTTCGATTCCCCAAACTGGGGACCCAGAATATGTGTTTCTTTTTCAAATTTGAGTTATGTCTCATAAATTGACTTTTTTGGCTGACTGGAATTTTTACCAACAAGTGCGAGATACGCCCTGGGATAACTCTGCAGGGAAAGCTCAGATCCTGAAAACAAGTGGTTTTTCTGCTTCCCCAACCTGGGGACTCTGAATATGTGTTTTGTGTTCAATTGTGAGCTCTGTGTCAAAAATTGACTTTTTGGCTGAATGGCATTTTTACCAACAATTCCGAGATACGCCCTGGGCTAACTCCTCAGGGAAAGCTCTTTCCTGAAAACAAGTGGTTTTTTGGCTTCCCCAACCTGGGGACCCTGAGTATGTTTTTTTTTTTTCAAATTTGAGTTATGTCTCATAAATTGACTTCTTTGGCTGAGTGAAATTTTTACCAACCATTGCGAGATACGCCTTCGGCTAACTCCTCAGGGAAAGCTCAGATCCGGAAAACAACTGGTGTTTCAGCTTCCCCAACCTCGGGGAACCTGAATATGTCTTTCCTTTTCAAATTTGAGGTCGGTCTCAAAAATTGACTTTTTTGGCTGAATGGCATTTTTACCAACAATTGCGAGATACACCCTGGGCTAACGCCTCAGGAAAAGCTCAGATCCTGAAAACAAGTGGTTTTTCTGCTTCCCCAACCTGGGGACCCTGAATATGTTTTGAGTTTGTTACCTCTACTATTGCATTTTTAAATTTATTCCAGTTCACTTCTACATCATCATCATTCAGGTTGTTGGTTTCCCTTAAATGATTTTCTAGTTCTTCTTTAATCTTCCCTCCATGTTTAATGATGAAGTCTCTGTTGATTCTTGGTTTAGCAGGGTTTGGGTTTTTCATCCTTTTTAGTTTCAGCTGGACTTCAGCAAGTAGTAGATTATGATCGGATGGTACATCTGCACCTGGGTATGTCTTTACTGATTTTACTGAGTTTCTAAATCTTTTGTTTATTGTAAAATAGTCAATTTGGTTGCTTACTATATTATTTCGTGTATCTGCTGGCTGAATGGCATTTTTACCAACAATTGCGAGATACACCTTGCGCTAACTTCAGGGAAAGTTGAGATCCGGAAAAGGAGTGGTTTTTCTGCTTCCCCAACTCAGGGGAACCTGAATAAGTGTCTCTTTTTCAAATTTGAGCTCTGTCTCCAAACATTTCTGCCTGAATGGCATTTTTACCAACAATTACGAGATACGCCTTGGGCTAACTCCTCAGGGAAAGCTCTTTCCCTGAAAACAAGTGGTTTTTTGGCTTCCCCAACCTGGGGACCCTGAATATGTTTTTTTTCAAATTTGAGCTCTGTCTCAAAAATTGACTTTTTTGGCTGACTGGAATTTTTACCAACCATTGCGAGATACGCCTTCGGCTAACTCCACAGGGAAAGCTCATATCCTGAAAACAAGTGGTTTTTCTGCTTCCCGAACCTGGGGAACCTGCTTATGTGTTTCGTTTTCAAATTTGAGGTCGGTCTCAAAAATTGACTTTGTTGGCTGAATGGCATTTTTACCAACCATTGCGAGGTACGCCCAGGGCTAACTCCTCAGAGAAATATCAGATCTGGAAAACAAGTGGTTTTTCTGCTTCCCCAACCTGGGGACCCTGCTTATTTGTTTCGTTTTCAAATATGAGGTCGGTCTCAAAAATTGACTTTTTTGGCTGAATGGGATTTTTACCAACAATTCCGAGATATGCCCTGGGCAAAATCCTCAGGGAAAGCTCTTTCCCTGAAAACAAGTGGTTTTTTCGCTTCCCCAACCTGGGGACCCTGAATATGTGTTTCTTTTTCAAATTTGAGTTATGTCTCATAATTTGACTTTTTTTGCTGAATGGAATTTTTACCAACTATTGCGAGATACGACTTGGGCTAACTCCGCCGGGAAAGCTCAGATCCTGAAAAGAAGTGGTTTTTCTGCTTCCCCAACCTGGGGACCCTGAATATGTGTCCTGTTTTTAAATTTGAGCTCTGTCTCAAAAGGTTTCTGACTGACTGGAATTTTTACCGACAATTGAAACATACGCCTTGGGCTAACTCATCAGGGAAAGCTCAGATCCGGAAAACAATTGGATTCCCAACCTTGGGGAACCTGAATATGTGTATCTTTTTCAAATTTGAGTTATGTATCATAAATTGACTTTTTTCGCTGAATGGAATTTTTACTAACTATTGCGAGATACGCCTTGGGCTAACTCCGCCGGGATAGCTCAGATCCTGAAAAGAAGTGGTTTTTCTGCTTCCCCAACCTGGGGACCCTGAATATGTGTCTCTTTTTCAAACTTGAGCTCTGTCTCCAAACATTTCTGCCTGAATGGCATTTTTACCAACAATTGCGAGATACGCCTTGGGCTAACTCCTCAGGGAAAGATCTTTCCCTGAAAACAAGTGGTTTTTTTGGCTTCCCCAACCTGGGGACCCTGAATATGTTTTTTTTCAAATTTGAGCTCTGTCTCAAAAATTGACTTTTTTGGCTGACTGGAATTTTTACCAACCATTGCGAGATACGCCTTCGGCTAACTCCACAGGGAAAGCTCATATCCTGAAAACAAGTGGTTTTTCTGCTTCCCGAACCTGGGGAACCTGCTTATGTGTTTCGTTTTCAAATTTGAGGTCGGTCTCAAAAATTGACTTTGTTGGCTGAATGGCATTTTTACCAACCATTGCGAGGTACGCCCAGGGCTAACTCCTCAGAGAAATATCAGATCTGGAAAACAAGTGGTTTTTCTGCTTCCCCAACCTGGGGACCCTGCTTATTTGTTTCGTTTTCAAATATGAGGTCGGTCTCAAAAATTGACTTTTTTGGCTGAATGGGATTTTTACCAACAATTCCGAGATATGCCCTGGGCAAAATCCTCAGGGAAAGCTCTTTCCCTGAAAACAAGTGGTTTTTTCGCTTCCCCAACCTGGGGACCCTGAATATGTGTCTCTTTTTCAAACTTGAGCTCTGTCTCCAAACATTTCTGCCTGAATGGCATTTTTACCAACAATTGCGAGATACGCCTTGGGCTAACTCCGCCGGGATAGCTCAGATCCTGAAAAGAAGTGGTTTTTCTGCTTCCCCAACCTGGGGACCCTGAATATGTGTCTCTTTTTCAAACTTGAGCTCTGTCTCCAAACATTTCTGCCTGAATGGCATTTTTACCAACAATTGCGAGATACGCCTTGGGCTAACTCCTCAGGGAAAGATCTTTCCCTGAAAACAAGTGGTTTTTTTGGCTTCCCCAACCTGGGGACCCTGAATATGTGTTTTTTCAAATTTGAGCACTCTCTCAAAAATTGACTTTTTTGGCTGACTGGAATTTTTACCAACCATTGCGAGATACGCCTTCGGCTAACTCCTCAGTGAAAGCTCATATCCGGAAAACAACTGGTTTTTCATGTTCCCCAACCTTGGGGAACCTGAATATGTGTTTCTTTTTCAAATTTGAGTTATGTCTCATAAATTGACTTTTTTGGCTGACTGGAATTTTTACCAACCAATTGCAAGATACGCCTTGGGCTAATTCCGCAGGGAAACCTCTTTCCCTGAAAACAAGTGGTTTTTCTGCTTCCCCAACGTAGGGACCCTGAGTATGTGACCTGTTTTTAAATTTGAGCTCTGTCTCAAAAATCTTCTGACTGACTGGAATTTTTACCAACAATTGAAACATACGCCTTCGGCTAACTCATCAGGGAAAGCTCAGATCCTGAAAACAACTGGTTTTTCTGCTTCCCCAACCTGGGGACCCTGAATATGTGTTTTGTGTTCAAATGTGAGCTCTGTGTCAAAAATTGAGTTTTTGGCTGAATGGCATTTTTACCAACAATTCCGTGACACGCCCTGGGCTAACTCCTCAGGGAAAGCTCTTTCCCTGAAAACAAGTGGTTTTTTGGCTTCACCAACCTGGGGACCCTGAATATGTGTTTTTTCAAATTTGAGCACTCTCTCAAAAATTGACTTTTTTGGCTGACTGGAATTTTTACCAACCATTGCGAGATACGCCTTCGGCTAACTCCTCAGTGAAAGCTCATATCCGGAAAACAACTGGTTTTTCATGTTCCCCAACCTTGGGGAACCTGAATATGTGTTTCTTTTTCAAATTTGAGTTATGTCTCATAAATTGACTTTTTTTGCTGAATGGAATTTTTACTAACTATTGCGAGATACTACTTGGGCTAACTCCGCTGGGAAAGCTCAGATCCTGAAAACAAGTGGTTTTTCTGCTTCCCCAACCTGGGGACCCTGAATATGTGTACTGTTTTTAAATTTGAGCTCTGTCTCAAAAGGTTTCTGGCTGACAGGAATTTTTACCAACAATTGAAAGATACGCCTTTGGCTAACTCCTCTGGGAAAGCTGAGATCCTGAAAACAACTGATTTTTCAGCTTCCCCAACCTGGGGACCCTGAATATGTGTTTTGTTTTCAAATTTGAGCTCTGTGTCAAAAATTGACTTTTTGGCTGAATGGCATTTTTACCAATTGCGAGATACCCCTTCGGCTAACTCCTCAGGGAAAGCTCAGATCCGGAAAACAACTGGATTCCCAACCTTGGGGAACCTGAATATGTGTATCTTTTTCAAATTTGAGTTATGTATCATAAATTGACTTTTTTCGCTGAATGGAATTTTTACTAACTATTGCGAGATACGCCTTGGGCTAACTCCGCCGGGATAGCTCAGATCCTGAAAAGAAGTGGTTTTTCTGCTTCCCCAACCTGGGGACCCTGAATATGTGTCTCTTTTTCAAATTTGAGCTCTGTCTCAAAAATTGACTTTTTTGGCTGAATGGGATTTTTACCAACAATTGCGAGATACGCCTTGGGCTAACTCCTCAGGGAAAGCTCTTTCCCTGAAAACAGGTGGTTTTTTGGCTTCCTCAACCTGGGGACCCTGAATATGTGTTTCTTTTTCCCAATTTGAGTTATGTCTCATAAATTGACTTTTTTGGCTGAGTGGATTTTTTTTTTTTTAAGTATGTTTTATTATTTTTATGGGGATAAAAAGGGAAAGGTAGGTAAAGGTATAACATAGGGTAAAAAACAAGGATTAGACCAGGGGTAAGGGTAGATACAATAATGGGGTTACCCCCAACAATAAATCAACGCTTTAGCAAGCAGACTATCGTCCGGGTATACATATTAAATATGCGTAGTTAACATAATACTAAAAAGCTATATTAATAAATTTATCACTATTAATGATAAAAACCTAAGCGATACATATCATTCATTCTGTAAATAACAATAATCAGTATACTATTAGTGATATATTACTAACTAAATATAGTTACATATAAATACCGATATAATGCTTATTAATTATAATTACTTATATTTAAAAGTAAACATCTAACAGAAAAGTTAAAAAATAATATTAAAGAAAAAATACATCATTTATCTTATTTAATTTCATCACCTTTTTTCATTCTGTCTTATTGCTAACCATTGATAAAAAATTTCCCATGTTTTAAAGTAAATTGTATCTTCTTTCTCTTTGATTTCTAAAGTTAATCTATCCATTTCTGCACATTCCAATATTTTCGTAATAATAATCTGGTCAGGTGGTATCTTCATTTTTCCAAAATTGGGCAAATGCTATTCTCGCAGCTGTTAATATATGTAAAATTAAATATTCATTCTCTTTTCCGTAGTTAGATCCTAATATTCCTAATAAAAACAATTCCGGTTTGAATTCTATCTGTATCTTAGTCATCTTTTCTAACCATATATGGATTTTAAACCAATATTTCTTTGCATTAGGGCATATCCACCAGATATGATAATAAGTTCCTGTTTTTTGTTTACATTTCCAACAAATATTTGATACATTTTTAAACATTTTCTCTAGTCTAACTGGTGTCATATGCCATCTGTAAAACATTTTATATAAATTCTCCTTATATGCAACCGCTTTAGTAAGTTTGATATTTCAATCCCACAGTTTTTGCCAATCTTCTAAATCTATAGAATATCCAAAGTTCTTAGCCCATACTATCATTGTTTCTTTTACTTGCTCTTCTTCCATCTTCCAGCTTAGCAGAAATTTATAGAGTTTTTAAATCAAATTTTCATCTGTTTTTAGCAATATTTTATCTAGTGGTGTCTGTTCTTTATAAAATCCTGTAGACTTTATATCTTTTTCATATCTTGTCTGAATTTGCAAGTAAGACCACCATGTTAAGTCAATACCCTGTTGCTGAAGAGTTTGTCTGTCTTTAGGTTTCCCGTCTTTGTCCAAAATATCTTTATAGCTAACGAGTTTATCATAATTAATTAAATTTGGATAGGAAAAGTCTTCCATTGTCGAGAGCCACTCAGGTATTTTCATGTAAATTTTATGTTTAATTTTTTCCCACTCTGAAAACAATACATTCCTTATAGCATGATTTTGAAAATATTTATGTACTTTATTTTTCTCATACCACAAAAATGCATGCCAACCTAATTGCAAATCATGCCCCTCTAAATAGAGAAGTCATTTATTTCTCAGTGTAATCCATTCTTTAAGCCAAAGCAAAATAGTTGCCTGATAGTAAAGTCTCCAATCCGGGAGTCCAAAGCCCCCTCTGTCTTTAGAATCTTGTAATAATTTTATTTTAATTCTAGCTTTTTTCCCTTGCCATATAAATCTCATTACTGTAGCGTTCAATTCATCGAAGAATTTTTGATTTAACTTAACAGGAACTGTTTGAAAAAGAAAAATTAGCTTAGGTAAAATGTTCATCTTAACAGTCGCTATCCTTCCTAGTAATGATAATTGAAGATTTTTCCATTTTTCCAAATCCAGTTTTATTTGTTTTAGTAGTCTCTCATAGTTGTCCTCTTTTATTGTTGTGTATTTTGAAGTTAAATGGATACCTAAGTATTTAACTTTTTTAGCTATTTGAAGGTTTGTCTTTTTAGCAAATTGAATTTTTTGTTTGTCTGTTAAATTCTTCGTTAATACTTTAGTCTTTTCCCTATTTATCTTCAACCCCGCCACTTCTCCAAATTTCTCTATTTTCCGCAAGAGTTTAACAGCTGTTTCTAATGGCTCCTCCAAAATAAAAACTAAATCATCTGCAAAAGCCTGTAGTTTATATTTTTGGTCTTTTATCTCCAATCCTTTAATTTCAATATCTTGCCTAATATTCCTAGCCAACACTTCCAATGTAAAAATGAATAACAAAGGGGACAGTGGACATCCCTGTCTTGTGCCTTTTTTGATTTCAAAGCTATCTGTGTAATCTCCATTTATAAGTATCCTTGCTGATTGTTTATTATAAATTGCTTGAATTGCATTTATAAAATTTCCGCCAAAGTCCATCTCCTTCAACTGTTGGAACAAAAATTGCCAATTAAGATTATCAAAAGCTTTTTGTGCGTCAAGAAATATAAGCGCCAACTGTTTCCCCGGATGGTTTTCGTAATATTCCAACACATTTAAAATAATCCTTAAATTATTCTTTATCTGCCTTTTTGGTAAAAAGCCATTTTGGTCTGAATGGACGAATTCAATCAAAAATCTCTTCATTCTTTCTGCCATTATTGTAGTAAATATTTTATAATCCACGTTTAATAATGATATTGGTCTATAATTTTTAATATGTGTACAATCAGTGTCTTCTTTAGGTATAAGAGAAATGTTTGCTTCTTTCCATGAATTTGGTATTTTTGTCTCTGAAAAGGCTTCATTACAAAGATCTTTCAAAATCGGGCTGACAATGTCCTGTAAAGCTATATAGAATTCTGCAGGGAGACCATCAGGTCCCGGAGTTTTATCCTTCTTTTGCCTTTTTATCGCCTCTGTAATCTCCATCATTGTTATGTTCTCATTTAGTATGTATTGCATATTCTCTGGTACCTTTGGAAGGTCCGCTTCTTTTAAATATTCCTGTATTGCCTCATTCGAAACCACCTCAGTCTTATAAAGTGTCTCATAATAAGCTGTAGTAATTTTTTTAATTGCATCATTATGGCAGTATAATTGCCCTTTTTAATCTTGTAGTTTACTTATCAGTCTTTTTTCTCTTTCTTTTTTCAATTTATATGCCAGCCATCTTCCGGGTTTATTGGCATTTTCAAAAAAATTCTGTTTACATCGTTTAATCTGTTGTGCCCTTATATCCATCTCCAGTAAATTTAATTTGTGTTTTATTAATTCCATTTGTGTCTTCAATTCTTTCTTTTGTGGATAATTTCGTAGCTCCAGTTCCAAGTTACTAAGTTGTTCTTTCAATCTAAGCTGTGTTTGTTTCTTTTCTTTATTCTTTTTGGCAACATAGGTTATAGCCACGCCCCTAAAATAAGCTTTCGCTGTATCCCATACATTTTGAATGGAGGTTTCTTCTTTCTTATTTATTTTTTAAAAAAATTCCATTTCTTTCGTTGCTAATTGTAAAAATTCTTTTTCTTTCAGTATAGCTTTGTTCAGCCACCATCTTAGTTTCTTTCTAGTTCCTTTCCACGTCATTCTAATTGGATTATGGTCTGCCCAAATATTAGGTTCTATTTCAATCTCCTGTATCATAGTCTTTAAATCATAAGAAGTCCATATCATATCAATTCGTGACCAGGATTTATGCCTATTTGAATAAAATGTATATTGTGCTTTATCTGGGTTCATTTCTCTCCATATATCTTGTATACCTAATTCGTCTTTCATCTTTAGAAAAGAATTAGATAAGGTATTTCCCCCTTTTTTCCCTTGTTTATAGCTCTTATAATCTTGTTTTGCATCAGCTATCGCATTAAAGTCTCCAAGAATACAAAGATTTTGATAGTTTAATTCCATTAATTTATCATATAATTGCTGAAAAAATTGGTCTTGTTTCTCATTGGGGGCATATATCGCAATCATCAAAATTTGTTTTTGATTCCATGTAATTTCCACCATTAATAGTCTTCCTTCATCATCAACATAAATTTGTTTTGGATTCATCTTCTCTTTTATATAAAGGGCTATCCCTCTTTTCTTTTGCAATGCCGACGAAAAATAAAGTTTGCCTATTTTTGGTTGTTCTAAGAGTCTAAAGTGTTGTCTTTTTATATGCGTCTCTTGAAGACAAATTATGTCCATTTTCAATTTTTGTAGTCTATAAAATATTTTACTCCTTTTTGATGGGGAGTTAAGACCATTTATATTTGTTGAAAAAATTTCAATTTCTTCCATAATTTTAATTGTATTTGGATCGCAGTCTTCTAGGAGAAGTTATCTGTCTCTGATCCTTGGGTCTTACATCTTCTTCTGATTGGGTCTTTTTAGGTTCTTCCTCTTCTGTTTGTTTCGATGCTCCTGCTTCTTCCTCTGGTTTCTTAGACCTGATATCGCCTTCTTCCATAAAGCTTTTATGATTGTTAAAAAATTCCTCTGCTTTAAGTGGAGTATCCAATCTATATCTTCTCGAGTCCCAAAAGATTAATAATCCTTCTGGGACCAACCATCTAAAATTCACTCCTTTATTCAGCAGTTTCCTTGTCAAAAATTGATATTCTCTTTGTGCTTCTCTTATTCTCTTCGGGATCTGTTTAAGAATTACCAGTTCTTTATCTTTATATTTCAATGGCTGGTCTCTTATTGCTCTCAAAATCTCATCTCGTGTTGATCTTTTGAGGAATCTTACGTGGACCTCTCTGGGAACTCTATTTCTTCTTGCATAGCTTGAATTGACTCTAAAAACCTGACCCATTTCTTGTTTCATTTGATCCATTTCCATTCCAAGTCGTTCCGCCAATAACTCACTCATCAACTCTAACAGGTTCTCATCTTTCTCTTCTATGATATTTTGGAATCTCAAGAAGTATGACGCCCTTTCCATCTCCATGACAGCAATGCTGTCTTCCAATTCCGCGTTTACTTGCGCCAATCTCTTGTTCTCATCTTGTAATGCTTCTAGTTTCTGATCAACCATCTCTGACTTATCCTCTATTTTTTGCATTCTTTGTTGAGTGTCTATCATCGCCTGTTGGAAAGTTTCCATTTTTTGATCCATTTTAAGAAGATCACTTTTCAAGTCTTCATAATTTTTATCCAAATCTTTTTTCATTTCCATTTTGGAATCTGCAATTGCTTGGAGTATCGCTTGCGTGTCTTTTTGTTGAGTTTCCTGTTGTAAAATTGTAGTAATTGATTTTTGAGGGGCTGGGCTCACCGAGGTTGAAGCAGGGGCCAAAGAGCCCTTCTTCACCCCTTTAGCCAAGTTTGAGACACTCATCTTCTAATTGTTGTATTTATTTATAATCCACTGAGGAGCCCAATGGCTAGTTATAATCCACCAGAGGGCCCGATGGCCAATTATAATCCAATGCCCTCCTATTATCAGGAGACAAGGCAAACGTACTTTGAAAGGAAAGAAAAAAAAGGAAAAAAGAAAAAAAATACTAATAATTCCAGCAAAAAGCTAGTTAAAGAAAGAAAAAGGAACAACAAAAAACTTCCACAACCATCCAAAAGGGAGGGAGAATAAAAAAAGCAAAAAAAACAGACAAAAAGGCCAGAAAGAAAAAAGATGTATTTATATCCAAAAGAAAAACCAAAAGAAAAAAGAAAAAAAGTTGTCATGTAAAGACAAAAATATTATAAAGGAAAATGATCTAATTATAAATTTAAAAATTTATTCCACAGCCACCCAAATACAAAAAAAAGAAAAAACAAAACCCAAAAAATAAATTCCCTTCTCTTATATTTTCCTTTGCTGTAAGGAATATACAGCTAGCTTAAAAGACCAAACACTCACAGACAGGAAAAAAAGCTTCCCTCTCAGTAGCTTTTGAGAGAGATAAGGATGTCTGGGCATGCAGCCAAGTGCCTGGGCATGCAGCCAAGTGTTGCAGCTGAATAAACAAAACTATCAGAGAACAAAGAAAGGAAAGTTACAATGTAGCCGCTAGGTGGTAAAAAAGAAAAAAAAATATCCAAAGTGGAAACACAGTTTAAAAGTTCTTTAAAGTTAATAAAGAGAACAGGGAAAAAAAACAGAGTGGCTTTTCCCACTTATTAAGTCTTCCTCTCCTTCCAAAAGTAAGATGATTTCTCCAATGAAAGTTTTTTAAGGTAATCCAAATCAGTTCTTCTTAAAATCGCTTAAACCGCCGTTTACACGGGGGGGGGGGGGAATAAATCCACCTCCTTCCTCCCTTCAGGCTTCCAGCTTCAAATTAAAGACAGGCTTCAATAAAGTCCACTTCATAAAGAGAAAAGAAGCATAGTCTCACCCGTCCCGGCTGCTTGCCTTCCAAATCAGCTGTTTTCTGTCTCCGACGATCAGCTGAGAATGGCGGCTCGCATAAATGCGATCCGCCTTTCTTTTGCTGGTTCCAGGGGCTGCTTTGGGTTCAGTAAGCCGGCTACCACCGGCTCCCATTCCTCAAAGGTTCGCCTTTCGGTGGCCACCCCTCCAGGGTGGCATTTAGCCCAAATGGGCCCGCCAGCGAAGAAATTTCAGACCCGGGGAGCGGATCGATTTTCCCCGGGTCTACAGTCAGCGAGGTCACCGGAAGCACTCAGCTGAGTGGAATTTTTACCAACCATTGCAAGATACGCCTTGGGCTAACTCCGCAGAGAAAGCTCATATCCTGAAAACAAGTGGTTTTCTGCTTCCCCAACTTGGGGACCCTGAATATGTGTTTCGTTTTCAAATTTGAGTTATGTCTCATAAATTGACTTTTTTGGCTGAATGGCATTTTTACCACCAATTGCGAGATACGTCTTGGGCTAACTCCGCAGGGAAAGCTCATATCCTGAAAACAAGTGGTTTTTCTGCTTCCCCAACCTGGGCACCCTGAATATGTGACCTGTTTTTAAATTTGAGCTCTGTCTCATAAATTGACTTTTTTGGCTGAATGGCATTTTTACCACCAATTGCGATATACGCCTTGGGCTAACTCCGCAGGGAAAGCTCATATCCTGAAAACAAGTGGTTTTTCTGCTTCCCCAACCTGGGCACCCTGAATATGTGACCTGTTTTTAAATTTGAGCTCTGTCTCATAAATTGACTTTTTTGGCTGAATGGCATTTTTACCACCAATTGCGAGATACGCCTTGGGCTAACTCCGCAGAGAAAGCTCATATCCTGAAAACAAGTGGTTTTTCTGCTTCCCCAACCTGGGGACCCTGAATATGTGTTTCGTTTTCAAATTTGAGTTATGTCTCATAAATTGACTTTTTTGGCTGAATGGCATTTTTACCACCAATTGCGAGATACTCCCTTGGCGAACTCCTCAGGGAAAGCTCTTTCCCTGAAATCAAGTGGTTTTTTGGCTTCCCCAACCTGGGGACCCTGAATATGTGTTTTTTTTTAATTTGAGCTCTGTCTCAAAAGGTTTCTGGCTGACTGGAATATTTACCAACAATTGAAAGATACACCTTGGGCTAACGCCTCAGGGAAAGCTCACATCCTGAAAACAACTGGTTTTTCTGCTTCCCCAACCTGGGGACCCTGGATATGTGTTTTGTTTTCAAATTTGAGCTCTGTGTCAAAAATTGACTTTTTGGCTGAATGGCATTTTTACCAACAATTCCGAGATACGCCCTGGGCTAACTCCTCAGGGAAAGCTCTTTCCCTGAAAACAAGTGGTTTTTTGGCTTCCCCACCTGGGGACCCTGAATATGTGTTTCTTTTTCCCAATTTGAGTTATGTCTCATAAATTGACTTTTTTGGCTGAGTGGAATTTTTACCAACCATTGCGAGATACGCCTTGGGCTAACTCCGCAGAGAAAGCTCATATCCTGAAAACAAGTGGTTTTTTGGCTTCCCCAACCTGGGGACCCTGAATATGTGTTTCTTTTTCAAATTTGAGTTATGTCTCCTAAATTGACTTTTTTTGCTGAATGGCATTTTTACCAACAATTGCGAGATACGCCCTGGGCTAACTCCTCAGGGAAAGCTCAGATCCGGAAAATAAGTGTTTTTCATGCTTCCCCAACCTGGGGACCCTGCTTATGTGTTTCGTTCTCAAATTTAAGGTCAGTCTCAAAAATTGAATTTTCTGACTGACTGCAATTTTTACCAACAATTGAAACATACGCCCTGGGCTAACTCCTCAGGGAAAGCTCACATCTGGAAAACAAGTGTTTTTTTTAGTTTCCCCAGCCTGGGGGAACCTGCTCTGTCCCAGCCTACGTACGTCCTTGTTGCTTCACAAGAACAACCCCTCTTTAACAGTAGTATGGAAAAACCAACCCTTTTTATTTCATATACAGTCCTGGTACGTTTTCCCTAAAACAAAAACAACAGAATACTTTTCCAATGGATAGTTGGTTCAAAAGCAAAACAGAGCAGGAGGTAAACAAGAAATAATTCACAGGCAAAACAAACAGACCATGATCCCTTGCCTTCAGCAACCAGCACCGCCCACACCTTCCTTTTTTATTAAGCAACCCCAAGGCGTGGCTTCTTAATGCCTTCTCATCCTCCCTTGGAGTTGTCATATTGCCTCCCTCTGACTTGCTCTAGTTAGCTGCCTTCGTTTGTGATTGTCTACATTGACGTCCAGCTGTGAGTCCTCAGAGTCTGACTCATCTTCCCCACACAGCTGAGTCTCATCCTCAGCACGATTGGAGGGGCCAGGCTCCTCATTGTGAGTCCTGTAACTCATCAGAGCCTTCTTCTGACTCTGATGGCTCTCCAAACACCTCCTCCTCCTCCTCCTCCTCTGATTCCCCGGACTCAGCTGCCAGGTCCACTGGCTGGCACGGACTCACAACACTATCCCGCACCTGTGCGGTCGGGATGGGAACTGTTCATGAAACGCGGTCACCAAGGCGGGAGCATGAACGGTGGTCACATCCTCCCAGGTGAAATCCTCCGGTCCATAGCCCTTCCACTCGACCAGGTACTGAAAGAGCCCTTTCAGCCGAGAGTCCCAAATGCTGGCGACCTCGTACTCGGGAGCGCTGTCTCCGTCATGTTGTTCCGGTGGGGGAGGTTCTGCTCGGCGGAGTGGACACGCCAGTAGAATTCAAGCCAGAATTGACCGGATGCACCCACAGCGAACGTGGCAGAGTTAATCGATAGGTGACCGGATTGATGACCGCCTCGATTTGGAACGGTCGTAGATATCGGTGGTCTAATTTCTTGGCTGGCCGGGTTGACGGTAGGTTCCTGGTGGACAGCCATACCCGGTCTCCCACTGTTAGTGGAGGCGTATCCCGCCTCAACCGATCGGCCACCTTTTTGTAATCGGCCTTGGCCTTCTCCAACTGTCGTCGTACCAATCGATGGATCGCCTGTAACTCTGCCCTGAAATCATTCGCTGCTGGAACTGGTGAGTCTAGCGGCGAAAGAGGGAGAAACCAGGGGTGATATCCCACATTGGCCAAGAATGGGGTCATCTGCGTCGAGGTGTGCTGCGAGTTGTTGAACGCGAACTCGGCTACCGCAAGATAGTCCACCCAATTGTTCTGCTGCTGATTTACATAGCAGCGCAGATATTGCTCAAGAATTCCGATGAACTTCTCGGTCCCGCCGTCAGTTTGGGGATGATGCGTGGAGAGGCAGATCTTGACATCCAACGCCTTCATCAACCCCTGCCAGAAACGGGCTGTGAATTGGGCCCATCGGACACGACCCTATCAGGGAGGCTGTGCAGCCGGAACACCTGCTGGATGAACATACGACAGGTGGCACGGGCTGACGGCAAGCCACGGCATGGGATGAAATGTGCCATCTTGGTCAGCATATCCACCACCACGAACACTGTCATAAATCCAGAAGACGGGGGTAAGTCCGTCAGGAGGTCCATGGACACAGCCCCCCCCAGGGTCTTTTGGGCATCGGCAAGGGCTGCAGTAGTCCGGGCGGGGCCCCCATCACTGACTTGGCCTGCCTACACGGGGTACAGGACGTGACATAGGCCTGGACGTCGTGTCTGACTCGGGGCCACCAGAAGGTACGGGAGACCAAGTTCAGGATCTTGAACAGGCCAAAATGCCCCGCCCCCAGATTATTCTGACACTGGCTGAGGATGAGTCCCCTGAGTGGCCCTCCTGGAAGATAGAGCCAGTCACAATAGTGTAAGAGTCCATCCGTGACTGTCCATGAGGAATCTGGCCCCACCTCCTCCTTTCGCTGAGCCACCCACGCATCCTGTTGCTGGGCCTCCCGAATCCGAGCCCGTACATCTATAGGCTCCCGCACTGCAGCAAAAGACTCGATGGAGAGCACTGTCCTGGGCAGAAGCTTGTGTTCTGCTTGGGAATATTCGGGCTTCCTGGACAGAGCATCCGCTCTTTGGTTGCAACCGCTGGGTATGTACGTTACACAGAAATTGAACCTCGCAAAGAAGAGAGACCACCGAATCTGGCGTTGGTTCAATTTCCGACCGGTCTGCAAGTGTTCCAAATTCTTATGGTCCGTCTGGAGCTCGATTTGATGCCGCGCCCCTTCCAGATGATATCTCCATGCCTCGAACGCCACTTTGATGGCCAGTAGCTCCTTCTCCCAGATGGTATAGTTGTGCTCTGCCAGATTCAGTTTCCGCGAGTAGTACGTGCAAGGGAAGAGGGCATCGCTGGGCAACGTAGCCTGGAGTAACACCGCTCCAATGGCAATGTCGGAGGCATCCGCCTCCATGACAAACGGCCGCTGCGGGTCAGGATGCTTCAAGATGGGCTCCTTCATGAAGGCTTCCTTTAAAGTCTGGAAAGCCCATTGTTCTGGGGCGTCCCACTGAAACTGAGTCTTTTTCTGCAGGAGCCGAGTGAGGGGGGCCGTCATGGCAGCAAAACCAGGGATGAAAGTCCGATAGTAGTTGGCGAACCCAAGAAGTCGCTGGACATCTTTAACACAATGTGGGGGTTGCTAACTCCGCAAAGACTCGACCTTACTTGGCTCCATGGCGATGCCCTCAGGAGAAATGCAGTGACCCAGGAAGTCGATGGTCCTCTGGTAGAACTGGCACTTCTCCAGTTTGGCATACAACTGATGTTCTCAGAGCCGTTGCAGGACCAGACGGAGATGCTGATGGTCCGCCTCTCGTGATGGGTAGTAGATCAGGATGTCTTCCAAGTAGATCACGACAAACTGATCTAACAAGTCTCGGAAGATGTCGTTCATAAAATGCTTGAACACTGCAGGGGCGTTGGTCAGTCCAAACGGCATCACAGTGTACTCGAAGTGCCCGTACCGAGTACCAAACACCGTCTTCCACTCATCACCCGACTGAACCCTGACGAGGTTGTAGGCTCCTCTCAGGTCCAACTTCGTGAAGATCTTTGCCTCACGGAGCCGATCCAGGAGTTCGGGGATGAGGGGCAGTGGGTATTGATTATGCACTGTAATGGCGTTTAGTTTCCGGTAGTCACAACGCCTCAATTCGCCGGACTTCTTTTTTACAAAGAGCATGGGTGCAGACACTGGCGAGGACGAGGGCCGAATAAAACCCCGAGCCAAATTCTTGTCCAGAAAGTCCCGCAACGCGGCCAACTCGGGGTGCGACATGGAATACAAACGCCCCACTGGAAGAGGCGCATCAGGGACTAAATCGATGGGGCAGTCGTATGGCCTGTGTGGGGGCAATTGATCCGCCTCAGTCTCACTGAATACATCAGCATAATTCACCAGTTCGGAGGGCAAGGAGACCCCTGGGGGACCCTCCACCTGGCCGGCACAGGGAAGGTGACCAAATTCTGGGACCAATAAATCTGCGGGTCATGCGTCCGGAGCCACGCCAGTCCCAAGACCATGGGGAAATGCAGGTCGGAGGCTATATAGAACTGAATAGCCTCCTCATGTGAACTGATGGCCATACATAATGGTTGCGTGGTGGCCTTAATTGGCCCAGACAGGAGCACTCGACCATCAATAGTCTCCACTAACATCGGCGGTTCCACTGGGCACTGGGGAACAGCCCATTTGGCCACAAATGCTGCATCCATAAAGTTTGTGGTGGCCCCAGAGTCAATCAAAGCATGGACTGGAATCCCCTTCGGCATCCCGGGGAGGATCAGGCATGCCTCCAGTATCAGATGCCGTGGAGGTCCGTAGGCAGCATCTGAAGGATGTCGCTCGGTGTTGTGGGACGCCCGACCTAAAACGCCTTTTAGATCGGGCTCGGGGCGTTTCCCGACAGAGGAGTAGGTGGCTTTCTCGGGGCAGACTCGGTCACGGCCGCCCTTTGTCACTTCTTGGGGCAGAAGGCGGCCAAATGTCCAGGATCCCCACAGTAAAAACACAACCCCCCCGAACGCCGTCTGTGCATTTCAGCAACCGATAGGCGAGGTCTGGCAGCACCTAACTCCATAGGCTCCTCCCGCTGAACCGGAGTCTCACGCACAATGGGGCCGCATGGGTCTCTGGGGTGGCATGGCGACTCCTACGCTGCTGCAGCCGAGCGTCGATCCGCAGACAGAGATGGATCAGCCTGTTGAGGTCTGGGGGAACATCAACATGGGCCAGCTCGACTTCCGGATCCGGTGGCAGCGCCAGCGGACGTGCAAAGAACTTGCTCTCTTTGCCGTCCGGTTTCCCCCCACCGGTAGACCCTGGACAGGGTCGAACGTCGCCCTGGAAGGGCGACCACCGTAGAGGAGGGCACTCGTTGATCGCGGAGGGAGCGGTAGCTCCCTCTGCGGTCCGAGAAATCACCTTTGGGCCGACGGGGAAAAGATCGGCCAGTAACATGGCCGATCACTTAGCTGCTCCAGCCGAAAGTCACAGCAACATCTAAGCAAAAAGAACCACCGTGGAAGATCCGGGTGAGACCTTTCCCTCCCTCTTGTTAAACTATCTACTTCCCTGTTAATAGCTTTAAGGACTATTTCCCTAGTTTGAGAAGGCAGCGTTCCAATACTGGGGAAAATGGGCTTTGGAAAAATAATTATTTTTTTCTTTTGTTTTTTTTGTTCATACGAGCTTCTAATTCGGGCATCCTGAAAAAAATCCTTATTGTGACTCCTTCTTTTTTGGCTTGTCTATCTTTAGTTTAAGTGAAAACCTTAAACCTTAAACCTTAAAAAAGCCCAGAAACTTTGATACAAAATAACTATCTTCAGCTGAACTTTCACTCCCTGATCTTGGCGTGACGCCCAGACTGGTATATTTCCTTTGGAACTTGCTCAAGTTTCTACTTGTACCACGTTTGACTTCCAAAAAAATGGATTTTTTCTTTTCAATTCTAGGATTATAATATAATGATTGACTGTTACTGATTGGGACTCTTGCTGTTTTTTTTTGTTTCTGTGCTGGACTTGACTATTTGCCTTTCCCTATTTCGGTTTGGACTCTATATTTTACAACGCTGAAAAAAGAGAGGATGGAATCCTATTCACAGATTAATTATGGACTTATATTAGAAATTTTTTTAGAAATGAGAGTGGAATTTAGAGAACATGTTGAAATGCTTGGGAAAAAGGGGGTTTCAGAATTGAAAACTGAGGCTCAAATCCTGACTGACTATGATACACAATCAGATCTACAATTTAACGAGATGGATGAAATATACCCACAACTTACTGATGAGGAAGAGGATACACCCCACATGCAAATGATGGAGATTCCTGATGAGCAAAGGCAGAATTCAACTAAAACATTTACAATTGTAAAAGCAACAGGAATGGACTTCCAAACACGAGGCACAAAAAACGCTGACAATATGATAGTGCAGATAACACTGGATAAAAGAGAAGAAGACTATGATTGGACTCAATGGTGGGAAAATGCTTATAGCCAAACACTAAGATGGGAGGAACTAGAGGCCCTACTGTGGAAACCTGCCTGGCACAAAAAGAAAGCTAGAATTAGATTTAAAAATGAGAGTTAAAATTTTATCTGATGGGTAAAAAGGGTTCTTAGAGACTTTGATTGAGCTAATACTTTTTGAGATTTTTAAGGTTATTTTGGTCTGAGTCAACATTAGATTTAAATTATGGATTTGATTATGGTTTGGAATGGCAATAGGGAAAATTGGAAAATTTAAAACTAAAGGAGTTAGATTGAGATTGGTGAAATATTACTGATATTTTTACTTATAAGAATTGAAAGTTAATTAGCAATGTATTAAGTGGACTAAATTGAAATAATTGAGGAACTTTTAGGGATTTGGATGGATTTATAAAAAATACTTGATAGAATATATGTAATAGAATATAGTTGAGAAACATTAAAATATAACAGTTATATTATATGTTTATGATAGAAATAATTATTGTTTTATTATATTAGGCTAAAATGTAATGGTTTTAAAATACATAAAGTTATGTTCATTTACAAAATATGTATGTGGAACAGAATAATAAGAGATAGAATTTAAACAATTTATATTGTAGGAATGCTCGAATTATATATTATATGTTTATGTAAGATTAAATTGAAATAGGTTAATTGAAAGTTAGTTAAGCCTGAAAACGGGTGAAAATATGATTGACAGTTTTTGTTTTTTGTTATTGTGTTTTTGTTTTCTTTTTTCTTTTTTCTTTTTCTGATTGATAAAATAGAGAGGGAACCTTTAAAGAAGTAGTTTAAATTGTATATGTATGACTGTATTTTTTGTTTTGTTCTATGGAGTGCCCTATCTCCACGATGTGTCTTAAGCACTTGGCTGTAAAACAAAAAAAATTAATAAAACTTGTTATTGTAAAACATGGGCCAGCTCGTCCAACATCTCCTCCGACAAGCCATCCTGGAAAGCGTCCACGAGTGCAGCCTCATTCCAGGCTGAATTCAGGCTCAGCAGCCGAAAATCGCTGATATAGGCCTGTAGAGGGCGTCGGCCCTGCCTCAGAGCTTTCAAACGTCGGGTAGCAGTCTGCATCTTAATGGGGTCCTCGTACATCATCCGCATGTAATCACAAAACCCCACAAAGTTGTCCAACAATGGACTAGGTTGGGCTAGCAGGGGTGTGCCCCAATGAGCTGCAGTACCAGAGAGGAGGCTTATCATGAACCCCACTTTATCCCAGTCAGTGGGGAAATCAGCTGCTCTCAGGCTGATAAATAGCTGGCATTTGTCTGGCATCGCAACTGGGCATTTTTTCCTGGGTTGTGGAGCAGCAGGAATAGGTGCTTGCAGCTGGGCCACTTGAGCTGCCAACAAAGCCAGCTGCTGGGAGAGCTGAGCATTCTCAGCACGTAGCTGCTCCATAATAGTAGAGGGTGGGAGGCTGAAGGCAAACTGTTCTGTCCCAGCCTACGTACATCCTTGTTGCTTCACAAGAACAACCCCTCTTTAACAGTAGGCTGGAAAAACCAACCCTTTTTATTTCATATACAGTCCTGATAAGTTTTCCCCAAAACAAAAACAACAGAATACTTTTCCAACGGATAGTTGGTTCAAAAGCAAAACAGAGCAGGAGTTAAACAAGATGTCAAGCCCCATGGGCTCGACATACACAAGAGGGGGGGGGGAACAAGCAGCCAGCCGCAGAAGCAAGCAGCCGGCCGCCAGAAATGCCGCGCAGGGCGGTACAGTCCCGGCCAGCACAGCGGGCCTACCGGGCGGCATGAGAGGCTCCGGCATCGTCAGCTCTGCAGGGCCGTCCGGGCTCGGGCCACGGACGTGAGCAGCGTGCACCAGGTCGACTCGTCGGCAGCTGGCAGGGTCGGCTGGCCGGCGCTCCATCGCAGCAGGCTCGGGTTCGGGAATGCTGGCGGAGCAGGACGCGGTGCGGCGATGTCGCCGATGGGTGGGGCATCCTGCGGAGGCCCAGCGGCCTGCGGCTTCTGGGTCGACTGACCGGCGTGGGAGAGAGCCAGAACAGCCCCGTGAGTCCGGATTGGCGGCACGGGGCTCAGGATGCATCCGTCGGCGGAAGGGGTCCTGGCAACGCCATTCCAGGCCGGAGCAGCCCGGAGCAAATGCCATTGGGACACACGCCTGAACTGAATAGCGGCAGAGGGGAGGCCGGGCATTGGAATGCTTTTTACAGCCGAATGCCGGATGCTGGCCTGTTGATTGAGGTGGAACTGCGGGGTGGGGGAGGCTATGTAAAGCGCTGGGAGCAGATCACTCCCAGCACTGACTTTATTACTGCACAGAATAAACCTGCTTGTCAACTCGTTCCTGTGTTCCAGGTTTGTTTCCACGGACGAAGAAGGACGCATAACAGTAAGTCAGCGCTCCCCTTTCCTGCTGCCCTTCCCATTTCCCTTGTGCTGTCACAGGAATGGCTGAGGGTAAACAGGAGGCCACATTGGTGGTGGAAGAGGACGAGTCAGCTGGAGCAATGGGGCCATTGCCTGACACAGAGGCCAGGGATGCTCAGCCTGTGGTGAGGCCCAAGGTGCGGGAAGCAAGGCCTGCGGTCCCGGTGAGTGAGGCCCAGGAGGCTAGGGTCCCCGGGGCATCGGGGGCATGGTGGCACAGCTCTGCACTTACCAACTTGGACATTCGTCGGGCACATACTCCGGGTGCCGTGGGGCCTCTGATGGAGTGGAGGGAGAGACGTCTAACAGAGGAGGACAATGAAGAATGGAGATACTCCACGGCACCCAGGCAGTATACTATGGACGTCCTGAGAGACCGGTTCGGGGAGGCTGGGTACCAGGATCCCCCTTCATGGCCAAGATGGGAGGCGGCACGAGAGATGGCGTCATGGCAACGGACGGAGGCACCACCGAGTCAGTCAGATCCAGCCCGGTTCCGTCTGGCAAGTCCACGATTCAGAGCGGCTCCTGGCCTTGGTACCCCTCTGTGGGAGTAATGTCCTTATAGCCCACGTGTAGGCTGCCATGCAGCTGAACCACATGGACGGAAACAGGACAAAGGAGAACTTTGAGCTATAATCCCATTGAAAACTCCTCCCAGTCACAAAATTGTGCTCTCTCTCACGTACTCATATGTTAATAGGTTATCCCTCCTACTTGTTTCCTGTACACACCCACATTTTGCTGAGCTAATAAAAGAGATTCCCTGACTTTTGTCCTGGGTCTCTCATCCCGAGGAAAAACTCTGCGTGGTGTTATTTCTTCACTGTTTCGGCTAAATTTCATGAGAGGCCCTCTGGAAGCGGAAAAACCGCAACTGGTGACCCCGACGTGATCACTAATAAAGTGATACGTTCCTTCGACCTCCTACTACTCATCGCCCGGACGAGGCTTAGTGCACTTCAGATATCGTTGGTAAAGACGGCTATCTTTTCGTGAGTAATGGGGGGAAAATTTTCTAAGACGCAGGCCGTGCATCTGCAAGAACTTAGAGAATTAACGAAGTCTACAAATTTTATTCTCAAAAACAGCGGTAAATTATTGCCTGTTTTGAGTAAATCTGATTTGGTTAATTTATTATGTTATATTTGGGAAAAATATCCGGCATATCCGGAAAAGGGCTCACTTAAAGTGACTACATGGAGTAAATTGGGTATTTCTTTCCATGAGCATCCCAGAGCTCCTGCAAAAATGCTATCATCATGGCGAATTGTTCTGGAATGCCTCAAAGTCCATGAACAAGGGCTCATGGAGACATTGGGCTCTGTGACCCCCCCACCGCCTTACAAGAGACAAATTTCACAAGGCAATGAGGCATTTCCTCTTACCTCCCCCTCCTCACCATCTCCTCCATCTCCCCCCCCCTCAGTTCCTCTTTCTGCTGATCTTTCTATTGTTCCTCCTGCAGCTCCTCCCATGAGTGCTGTTGCTACTACCATGGCTGAAGTTCGAAGTCAGGGTTTGCTTGATATTGATGAATTGTCTGAGTGTTCTGCATTTCCTGTCTCTTTTGTTCACAATGCTGTGGGCGCTATAAAGGTCTTTTTGGTGCCCTAGGGACCTTCTGCTCTTCCTGGAGAGGCTAATTCTTTTGCTTCTCCACAGCCATTGTACACCCCCATAAGGCAAATTTTAGAGGAACAATTGGGATGCTTTGAAACTTCAAGTGGCTGTTAAGTTTAACCCTGTCAGACAATGTCTGGTGGTGCTTTGTGTTGATGTGTGTTTTGTTTTATATATGTTTAACTCCTAGAATGTTAAGCTTGGACTTGGAATGGTGAGAAAAATAGGAGATGGTTAAAGGGCCCTATAAAAACCACATGTTTGGTTGGAATCATCTCATGATTTTTCTCGCTTCTTGCAGGACAAGCCATATGTCTAAATAAATGTTGTTTTAATGGTATTTGTGTATATATGTCTGTCTGTGTTGTTCTGTGTTATTTCCAAGACTTGGAAAAGGGTCAAAACCCTCTTTGATAACAACAAACAAAAAGGCCTTAATTAAAAATAAAAAGTGTGCTTGGAAAACGAATGAAATGAAATATTTGTATGTGAAATGGTGTAAGCAAACAGAATGGAAGTGAATGAGTTAATTTGCTGGTGTAAATGTGTGTGTGTTAGCCCTCACCCCTCCACCCATCCCATGCTGTGAAAGGAACAGTAAAACTGTAGTTTTTATTGTAGTAAAATGGGAACGCAATAGCAAGAGTTTCCATGAGAAAAGTTTTATGGAGGGTGGTGAGATTTTTGTAAAATTTCTTTTTCTTCCCCCCCCCTCCTGACTCTTTTGTTTTTCGCTGGCTGTATTGCTTTAAGAGCGAAGGACAGGCAGACAGAGGAGGGGGGGCAGCTGTTCGTTTTAACTATTTTTTTTTCTTCTTCCTCTGCCTAGAAGTCTGGGTTGAGGAAGGGGGGTGGATGTGAAATTTAATGCCCATTCTTGCAGTTTCAGCTTGCAATTTTTTTTTACTCGAAAGAGGTGACAGTAATTGTTGGGCAATTCTTTTGCAAATTTTTGAGTTTTAAATTTTTTAGTTAGACATATACATCCATCAACCAAAAGAAATGACTCTGAATTGTTTTGCTTAGATTTATAAATGTTTTCCCTATTTAATGGAAATTTGTTTCATCTGAATGGAATTTGATTAAATTGGACCCCAAAAATACAACCTATGGGAGCACTGCAATGCGGCCTCCCAAACCCAAATTTAATTCCAAAAGAGTTTGACTTAATTATAATTGACTTAAAGGATTGTTTCTTTCCATTCCTTTGCATCAACAGGATAAACATTTATTTGCTTTTACAGTGCCTGAGTTGAATAATTCTCAACCAACTCAGCGCTACCAATGGAAGGTTTTACCACAGGGCATGCTAAATAGCCCTACAATGTGTCAGTTTTTTGTTTCCCATGTTTTGCAACCATATCGAGACCTTCATCCCTCTTTTTTGGTTTACCATTACATGGATGATATTTTGGTCGCAGCACCAGGCCCAAAGGGTACTGTTTTTGCAACTTTGCCAACCCTCACAACAATTTTGCAAAAAGGAGGTTTGCACATTGCTCCTGACAAGGTCCAAACCTCCCCTCCTTTTCAATATTTGGGCCATAAATTATTGGCCTCCCATGCTGCACCACTTTTTCCCTTATTAAAATTACCACACCAACCAACTTTACTTCAATTACAGCAATATTTAGGTGCTATTACTTGGATTCGACCTTATATAGGTCTCACCACTTTTCAATTATCACCTCTTTTTTCAGCCTTAACCAAAGGCAAACATCCTGCAGATGTTATTCCACTGCAGGACAGTCATTTAAAAGTGATTCAATTGGTCAACCAAGCCCTACAAATTCAGTGGGTTGACTGAATGACCCCAAACATTCCCTTTTCTCTTTTATTGTGTAATACTATTTCTTTACCTTCATGTGCTATTGTCCAAACTATTCCCTCCTTGCTGATTCTAGAATGGCTTCACCTCCCTCACACTCCTAGAAACACAATTAGTCAAAAACCTTTTCAATTTGCCTCTCTCATCTCTAAGGCTCGCCTTCGAGCAAAAGCCCTTGCAGGAATAGAACCTTCTGTCCTATATGTACCATGTTCTCTCACTACATGGGAAACCATCTATTCTAACTCTGAAGCCTTGCAGCTTGCTCTCACTGAGTGGCCTGGAAAGATATCCTGCCACCCTCCTGCTGATCCTCGCATTCAGCTCCTACAAAATATCCCTGTTTCATGGGATACCCAATTACAACGCTTTCCCATCCCACATGCTGTCACACTCTTTGCAGATGGCAGTAAACAATTTGGTGCTTGTGCCTGGTATATTCATGACCAATGGCACACAAAAATAACGCCACCCCAACGGTCTGCTCAACGTGCGGAACTAGCTGCAGCCATTTTGGCCTTTCAAACGTTTGCATCTCAACCTATAAATCTCATTCTTGACAGTCTCTATGTCACTCAAATTGTCACCACTATTTTTCAATCATACCTCTCTCCCTCCCTGGACCCTGATTTAACTTCTTTATTTTCCACCCTACAAACTGTAATATCCAACAGGAAACATCCTTACTTTGTCACACACATAAGAAGCCACCAGCCTTTTCCTGGCTTCTTGCAAAAAGGAAATGATATTGCAGACGCTGCAGCCTCTGCTACCTGCCTCATGTCTCTTTCTCCTGTCTCCCCTTGGGACAGTCATGCTTATTTCCATCAAAATGAAAAAGCACTTGTGAAACAATTTGGACTAACCACTGCAGAAGCAACTGCTATTCTCCAGCAGTGTGCCACTTGCAGCAAGCAGGCTCACTCGCTCCCAATGGGGGTTAACCCCAGAGGAACCGAGTGCTGCCAAATCTGGCAAATGGATGTTACACAATATGCCCCATTTGCCCCATGGAAATATCTTCATGTTTCCATAGACACCTTCTCTGGCTTCATCATTGCAACCCCTCAACGAGGTGAAGCCACTAAGCATGTCATTAATCATTGTATTCGTTCATTTGCAACGTTGGGATGCCCAAAAGAACTTAAAACAGACAATGGTCCTGCTTACACAGGAGCAGTTTTTGCTGCCTTTTGTAATCAGTGGTCAATTGTTCACAAATTTGGAATACCTTACAATTCCCAGGGCCAAGCTCTGGTTGAACGTGCCAACCAGACGTTAAAACATGCGCTGGAAAAATATAATCAGACACAGGGGAAAACTCCCCCTAGCCTCCCAGCTTTGCAAAACAGGCTTAACCTGTGTTTATACACCATTAACTTCCTGAACCTGACGGGCACTCCTCCATCATCCGCAGCAACTCGTCACTTCTCTGCTTCTCCTGCTGCAGCAACATCCAAACCACTGGTGTACTTCAAACGTCTTCCTGACCCCACCTGGAAAGGCCCTGCTGAACTCATCACATGGGGACGAGGTTACGCCGCCATCCAAACCAACGGTGAGACTTTGTGGGTCCCTGGTCGACACATCCGTCCCTATCATTCCAAAACAAAAACAGAGGACCTTTCCCCATCTGACGTTAACAACTTGGGTTAACTGGTGAAACCATACCATGGCAAAATGAGTGATGTGCCTGGGTCTAGGACTGACACTGATAATGAAAGCCCTGATGTATAAGATGGATCTGGATCAAGGAATTCCTGAGCAGGGAGCATGGCAAGATAACACCTACATAAAAGACATTGGTCAACTGGCTGTGGCAATGAACAAGACAAACTGCTGGATGTGTATGCACATCCCACCACAAGGAAAACAAGGTTTGATGGTGCAAGCAGTCCCTTTGAATAACACCAGCTGGCTAACCTATGACAACTCCACACAGCCCATTAAACGATTATCAAACAAGAAAGGGATGGTTCTAGCGATTGGTCATAGGTTGCAGGAAAAGGCAGAGATTTGTTTTGAATACAAACCTGGTGATAGTAAAAACAGCATCAAATTAGGGGTTTATCCTTTTTGTAATAAAGTCATACAGATTACTTCCCAAATGACTCGTAACGGGACTAACCTCAATGGAACAGTAAAAATATTAAAGGAACAGATCCACACCTACACACAGTATCAATGTATATATCAGATGTATATTTGTAATACTGGAGTCCAATCTGAAGGAAGTTGCTCTCCACCATGCCCTGTTAACACCTCAGCCAATGACATGTTTCATAAGCAATGCGGACAATATAATGTTTCCAACAGCAAGGTCATGACATGTCGATGGATTTCCTCTATAGTCAAGTTGATTGAGTCATCAGATAACTCCACATTTCCTATAATTGATCATGGACTATGGTTTTTGTGTGGCCGACGAGCATATTCACATGTCCCACCAAGGTGGTCTGGCTGTTGTACCTTGGGATATGTATTACCATCTCTGCTGGTCTCTGACACCCTGCCTGTTGGACGTCTTCGCAATAGGAGGGAGGATGTTAAGTCTCCATTAAATTTAAACTGGGGCGTTGCTATTGCTCGTGGGATGATACCACCACTAGGGATCGCTATGAACTATAGGGATCTGCATGCTTTAAATAATTGGACTGTTGTAATGTTTAATGATACCATTAATGCACTAAAATTAGTAACTAAGGAATTGACTGAGGTTAGAGAAGTAGTATTGCAAAATAGGTATGCCTTGGATTTTATGTTAGCTTCTAAAGGTGGCGTCTGTGCACTGATCCACTCCCATTGTTGTGTATACATCCATGACTACAAAATGAATATCACCCACACGATACTACACATGGAAGACATGATCAACAACAACCCCCTTCAGACCAACGGCCCAGATGCCCTGGACATATGGGGGGCATTGTGGTCCTGGTTGCCGGACGGCTCTTGGCTGCGGTCTCTGATTCCTACAATAATAACCATAATCATTCTTCTGATCATGTTGTGTTGTTGCATTCAATGTCTTCCTTCCCTACTGCAGACATGTAAAGGTCTTTTACCTTCCCAAAGAAAAGATATGTTTATAGCCGAAAGACAATCACTTTTAAGCCTTGAAGGCCTACGTATTGAAAAAACAAAAACAGAGGAGATGTGGGAGTAATGTCCTTATAGCCCACGTGTAGGCTGCCATGCAGCTGAACCACATGGACGGAAACAGGACAAAGGAGAACTTTGAGCTATAATCCCATTGAAAACTCCTCCCAGTCACAAAATTGTGCTCTCTCTCACGTACTCATATGTTAATAGGTTATCCCTCCTACTTGTTTCCTGTACACACCCACATTTTGCTGAGCTAATAAAAGAGATTCCCTGACTTTTGTCCTGGGTCTCTCATCCCGAGGAAAAACTCTGCGTGGTGTTATTTCTTCACTGTTTCGGCTAAATTTCATGAGAGGCCCTCTGGAAGCGGAAAAACCGCACCCCTCCGGTGGGAGGCCCTGGTTTGAGTGCACCAAGAGCACAGTCATGGCCTGTGTGGGCAGGCAGGCCGTCGACTGACACAAGAAATAATTCACAGGCAAAACAAACAGACCATGATCCCTTGACACTGAAGTTCTTTGTAAACGGTTGCCTTCAGCAACCAGCACCGCCCACACCTTCCCTTTTTATTAAGCAGCCCCAAGGCGTGGCTTCTCAATGCCTTCTCCTCCTCCCTTGGAGTTGTCGTATTGCCTCCCTCTGACTCGCTCTAGTTAGCTGCCTTCGTTTGCGAGAATCTATAATGTCTTCCAGCTGTGAGTCCTCAGAGTCTGATTCATCTTTCCCACACAGCTGAGTCTCATCCTCAGCACGATTGGAGGGGCCAGGCTCTTCATCAGATTTTGAGTCCTGTAACTCATCAGAGCCTTCCTCTGACTCTGATGGCTCTCCAAACCCCTCCTCCTCCTCCTCTGATTCCCTGGACTCAGCTGCCGGGTCCACTGGCTGGCACGGACTCAAAACAGAACCTGAATATGTCTTTCTTTTTCTAATTTGAGCTCTGTCTCAAAAAGTTTCTGGCTGAATGGAATTTTTACCAACAATTGAAAGATACGCCTTGGGCTACCTCCTGAGGGAAGCCTCACATCTGCAAAACAACTGTTTTTTTAAGTTTCCCCAACCTTGGGGAACCTGAATATGTCTTTCTTTTTCAAATATGAGTTATATCTAATAAATTGACTTTTTTGGCTGAATGGCATTTTTACCAACAACTGTGACATACGACTTGGGCTACCTCCTCAGGGAAAGCTCAGATCCGGAAAAGGAGTGGTTTTTAAGCTTCACCAACTCTGGGGAACCTGAGTATATGTCTTTCTTTTTCAAATTGACTATTCTGGCTGAATGAGAGTTTTACCAACAATTGCGAGATACGCCTTGGGCTAACTCCTCCGGGAAAGCTCACATCTGGAAAACAAATGGTTTTTTTTAGTTTCCCCAGCCTGGGGGAACCTGAATATGTCTTTCTTTTTCTAATTTGAGTTATGTCTCATAAATTGACTTTTTTGGCTGAATGACATTTTTACCACCAATTGCAAGATACGCCTTGCCCTAACTCTGCAGGGAAAGCTCATATCCTGAAAACAAGTGGTTTTTCTGCTTCCCCAACCTGGGCACCCTGAATATGTGACCTGTTTTTAAATTTGAGCTCTGTCTCATAAATTGACTTTTTTGGCTGAATGGCATTTTTACCAACAATTGGAAGATACGCCTTGGGCTAACTCCTCAGGGAAAGCTCAGATCCTGAAAACAACTGGTTTTTCTGCTTCCCCAACCTGGGGACCCTGGATATGTGTTTTGTTTTCAAATTTGAGCTCTGTGTCAAAAATTGACTTTTTGGCTGAATGGCATTTTTACCAAGAATTGCGACATACGCCTTCGGCTAACTCCTCAGGGAAAGCTCAGATCCGGAAAAGGAGTGGTTTTTTGGCTTCCCCACCTGGGGACCCTGAATATGTGTTTCTTTTCCCCAATTTGAGTTATGTCTCATAAATTGACTTTTTTGGCTGAGTGGAATTTTTACCAACCATTGCGAGATACGCCTTGGGCTAACGCCGCAGAGAAAGCTCATATCCTGAAAACAAGTGGTTTTTCTGCTTCCCCAACCTGGGGACCCTGAATATGTGTTTTGTTTTCAAATTTGAGCTCTGTCTCAAAAGTTTTCTGGCTGACTGGAATTGTTACCAACAATTGAAAGATACGAATTGGGCTAACTCCTCAGGGAAAGCTCAGATCCTGAAAACAAGTGTTTTTTCTGCTTCCCCAGCCTGGGGACCCTGAATATGTGTTTCGTTTTCAAACTAGAGCTCTGTCTCAAAAATTGACTTTTTTGGCTGAATGGGACTTTTACCAACAATTCCGAGATACGCCCTGGGCGAACTCCTCAGGGAAAGCTCAGATCCGGAAAACAAGTGGTTTTTCTGCTTCCCCAACCTGGGGACCCTGAATATGTGTCTTGTTTTCAAAGTTGAGCTGTGTCTCAGAAATTGACTATTCTGGCTGAATGGGATTTTGTGATGGTTCCGAAAGATAAAACTCTTCAAAGAACTTTTAGGCATTTTTTACCTTAAAGAATCTTTAATCGAGCAGCATAGCTTCGGCACGTACATAGTTGAAGCCAGAATCTGACTTCCCCTCCCTTCAGCACATAGATCAAAGCACAATTCCCTCCCACAACTAACAGTCATAAATCACATTCTCCAATTAGTTTAAAATGCTGGCTTTCCGCCCAGGTCTTTCTCCCGCCATTCCCTTATCAGCTCTTATTACAATATTGTATGTTTAACTAACTCCCATCACATTCCTCCCCCTCCCCCATTATCATCTAATTCTAAGAGTAACGTATAAAAAAGAAAAAGGCTGCATCTCCATATGTTGTCAAAGCAAGAACATCCAACGTTAGCAGCGTTGAAAGATTTTTTACCAACAATTGCGAGATACGCTTTGGGCTAACTCCTCAGGGAAAGCTCACATCTGGAAAACAAGTGGTTTTTTTTAGTTTCCCCAGCCTGGGGGAACCTGATTATGTCTTTCTTTTTCACATTTGAGCTCTGTCTCAAACATTTTCTGGCTGACTGGAATTTTTACCAAGAATTGAAAGATATACCTTGGGCTACCTCCTCAGGGAAAGCTCAGATCCTGAAAACAAGTGGTTTTTCAGCTTCACCAACCTTGGGGACCCTGAATATGTGTTTCATTTTCAAATTTGGGTTATGTCTCATAAATTGACTTTTTTGGCTGAATGGCATTTTTACCAACCATTGAAAGGTACGCCCTGGGCTAACTCATCAGGGAAAGCTCAGATCCGGAAAACAAGTGGTTTTTCTGCTTCCCCAACCTGGGGACCCTGAATATGTGTCTTGTTTTCAAAGTTGAGCTCTGTCTCAAAACCTTTCTGGCTGACTGGAATTTTTACCAACAATTGAAAGATACGCCTTGGGGTACCTTCTCAGGGAAAGCTCAGATCAGGAAAACAACTGTTTTTTCAGCTTCCCCAACCTTGGGAAACCTGAATATGTTTCTTTTTCAAATTTGAGTTATGTCTCATAAATTGACTTTTTTGGCTGAATGGAATTTTTACCAACAACTGAAAGATACACCTTGGGCTACCTCCTCAGGTAAAGCTCAGATACGGAAAACTGGTTTTTCAGCTTCACCAACCTTGGGGAACCTAATATGTGTTTCTTTTTCAAATTGACTTTTTTGGCTGAATGGCATTTTTACCACCAATTGCAAGATACGCCTTGGGCTAACTCCTGGGGACCCTGAATATGTGTTTTGTTTTCAAATTTGAGCTCTGTCTGAAACGTTTTCTGGCTGACTGGAATTGTTACCAACAATTAAAAGATACGCCTTCGGCTAACTCCTCAGGGAAAGCTCAGATCCTGAAAACAACTGGTTTTTCTGCTTCCCCAACCTGGGGGAACCTGAATATGTCTTTCGTTTTCAAATTTGAGCTCTGTCTCAAAAATTGATTTTTTTGGCTGAATGGGACTTTTACCAACAATTCCGAGATACGCCTTTGGCTAACTCCTCAGGGAAAGCTCAGATGCGGAAAACAAGTGGTTTTTTAGTTTCACCAGCCTGGGGGAACCTGAATATGTCTTTCTTTTTCTAATTTGAGCTCTGCCTCAAAAGGTTTCTGGCTGACTGGAATTTTTACCAACAATTGAAAGATACACCTTTGGCTAACTCCTCAGGGAAAGCTCAGATGCGGAAAACAAGTGGTTTTTTAGTTTCACCAGCCTGGGGGAACCTGAATATGTCTTTCTTTTTCTAATTTGAGCTCTGCCTCAAAAGGTTTCTGGCTGACTGGAATTTTTACCAACAATTGAAAGATATGCCTTGGGCTAACTCCTCAGGGAAAGCTCAGATCCTGAAAACAAGTGGTTTCTTTTTCAAATTTGAGTCATGTCTAATAAATTGACTTTTTTGGCTGAATTGTGAGATACGCATATCGGTGGCAGAAATGAACAGACGACGTTCGGGGGGGGGTGTTTTTACTGTGGGGACCCTGGGCATTTGGCCTTCTGCCCCAAGAAGCGACGAAGGGCGTCAGTTACCGAGCCTGTCCCGAGAAAGCCACCTACTCCTCTTTCGGGAAACGCCCCGAGCCCGACCTAAAAGACGTTTTAGGTCGGGCGTCCCACAACATCGAGCGACGTCCTTCAGATGCTGCCCACGGACCTCCACGGCATCTGATACTGGAAGCACGCCTGATCCTCCCCGGGATGCCGAAGGGGATTCCAGTCCATGCTTTGACTCTGGGGCCACCACAAACTTTATGGATGCAGCATTTGTGGCCAAATGGGCTGTTCCCCAGTGCCCAGTGGAACCGCCGATGTTAGTGGAGACTATTGATGGTCGTGTGCTCCTGTCTGGGCCAATTAAGGCCGCCACGCAACTGTTAGGTATGGCCATCAGCTGTTATATCAGTTTGTCGTGATCTACTTGGACGACATCCTGATCTACTCCCCGTCGTGAGAGGCGCACCATCAGCATCTCCGTCAGGTCCTGTAGCGGCTCCGAGATCATCGGTTGTATGCCAAACTGGAGAAGTGCCAGTTCTACCAGAGAACCATCGATTTCCTGGGTCACTGCATTTCTCCTCAGGGCATCGCCATGGAGCTGAACAAGGTCGAGTCTCTGCGGAGCTGGCAACCCCCACGTCGTGTTAAAGATGTCCAGCGACTTCTTGGGTTCGCCAACTACTATCGGACTTTCATCCCCGGTTTTGCTTCCATGACGGCCCCCCTCACTCGGCTACTGCAGAAAAAGAACCGGTTTCAGTGGGACACCCCAGAACAACAGGCTTTCCAGGCTTTAAAGGAAGCCTTCATGAAGGAGCCCATCTTGAAGCATCCTGACCCGCAGCGGCCGTTTGTCATGGAGGCGGATGCCTCCAACATTGCCATTGGAGCAGTGTTACTCCAGGCTACGGCGCCCGGCGGTGCCCTCTTCCCTTGCGCGTACTACTCGCGGAAACTGAATCCGGCGGAGCCCAACTATACCATCTGGGAGAAGGAGCTACTGGACATCAAAGTGGCGTTCGAGGCATGGAGGCATCATCTGGAAGGGGTGCGGCATCAAATCGAGCTCCGGACGGACCATAAGAATTTGGAAAGCCTGCAGACCACTCGGAAATTGAACCAACGGCAGATTCGGTGGTCCCTCTTTTTTGCGAGGTTCAATTTCCGTGTCACGTACATATCAAGCGGTCGCAACCAAAGAGTGGATGCTCTGTCCAGGAAGCCCAAATATTCCCGTGCAGAAGACAAGCTTCTGCCCAGGACAGCGCTCCCCATCAAGTCTTTTGCTGCGGTGCGGGAGCCGATAGATGTACGGGCTCCGATTCAGGAGGCCCAGGAGCAGGATGCATGGGTGGCTCAGCGAAAGTAGGAGGTGGGGCCAGACTCCCCATGGACAGTCACGGATGGACTCCTGCACTATCGTGACCGGCTCTATGTTCCGGGAGGGCCATGGGCTTCCTGACCGACGTACCCCCGTCTTCTGGATTCACGACGGTGTTCGTGGTGGTGGACATGCTGACCAAGATGGCGCATTTCATTCCGTGCCGTGGCTTGCCGTCAGCCCGCGCCACCTGTCGTATGTTCATCCAGCAGGTGTTCCGGCTGCACGGCCTCCAGCGAACGACTACATGGCAGAGTTACAGGCGATCCATCGATTGGTGCGGCGACAGTTAGAGAAGGCCAAGGCCGACTACAAAATGGTTGCTGATCGGTCGAGGCGGGATACGCCCACACTAAAGGTGGGAGATCGGGTATGGCTGTCCACCAGGAACCTACCGTCAACCCGGCCAGCCAAGAAGTTAGACCACCGATATCTAGGACCGTTTCCAATCGAGGCTGTCATCAATCCGGTCGCCTATCGATTAACTCTGCCACGGTCGCTGCGGGTACATCCGGTCTTTCACCGGTCTGTTGGTCCCCGAGGAAACGGCGTGTCCACTCCGCCGAGCAGAACCTCCCCCACCGGAACGTGACGGAGACAGCGCTCCCGAGTATGAGGTCACCAGCATTCGGGACTCCCGTTGGCTGAAAGGGCGCTTTGAGTACTTGATCGAGTGGAAGGGCTACGGACCGGAGGAGTTCACCTGGGAGGATGCGACCACCGTTAATGCTCCTGCCTTGGTGTCCACTTTCCATGAACAGTTCCCATCCCGACTGCATCCGGCTCGGCAGACCCGGGGGAAGGGTCCTGCGGTGTGGGATAGTGTTGTGAGTCTGTGCCAGCCAGTGGACCCGGCAGCTGAGTCCGGGGAATCAGGAAGAGGAGGAGGAGGGGCCTGGAGAGCCATCAGAGTCAGAGGAAGGCTCTGATGAGCTCCAGGACTTACAATCTGATGAAGAGCCTGGCCCCTCCAATCGTGCTCAGGCTGAGACCCAGCTGTGCAGGGAAGCTGAGTCAGACTCTGAGGACTCACAGCTGGAAGACATCATAGACGCTCGCAAATGCAGACAGGCAACAAGAGCAGGACAGAGGGAGGGAATGGGGCAACTCCAACGGAGGAGGAGAAGGCATTGAGAAGCCACGCCTTGGAATCAGATTCTGTTTGCCTTGCCTGTGAACAATTCTCCATTTGAATCGTGTTCTGTTTGCTTTGGGACAATTCTTCGTTTGAATTGTGTTGTGTTTGCCTTTGAACAATTCTCCGTTTCCATCGTGTTTTCTTTGCCTTTGCTTTTGGGACATTTTGCAGGTCTGTACCTAATTTAATTGTTACCAACAATTGCAGGATACGCTTTTGGCTAACTCCTCAGGGAAAGCTCAGATCCTGAAAAGGAGTGGTTTTTAAGCTTCACCAACTCTGGGGAACCTGAATATGTCTTTCTTTTTCTAATTTGAGCTCTGTCTCAAAAAAGTTCTGGCTGAATGGAATTTTTACCAACACTTGAAAGATACGCCTTGGGCTAACTCCTCAGGGAAAGCTCAGATCTGGAAAACAAGTGGTTTTTCAGCTTTCCCAGCCCGGGGAAATCTGAATATGCATCTATAGGTTCCTGGTGGACAGCCATACCTGATCTCCCACCTTTAGTGGGGGCGTATCCCGCCTCGACCGATCAGCAACCATTTTGTAGTCGGCCTTGGCCTTCTCTAACTGTCGCCGCACCAATCGATGGATCGCCTGTAACTCTGCCATGTAGTCGTTCACTGGTGGAACCGGTGAGACTAGCAGCGAAAGAGGGAAAAACCAGGGTGATACCCCACATTGGCCAAGAATGGGGTCATCTGCGTCGAGGTGTGCTGCGAGTTGTTGAACGCGAACCCGGCTACCGCAAGATAGTCCGCCCAATTGTTCTGCTGCTGATTTACATAGCAGCACAGATATTGCTTGAGGACTCCGATGACTTTCTCGGTCCCGCCGTCAGTTTGGGGATGATGCGCAAATGAGAGGCAGATCTCCAATGCCTTCATCAACCCCTGCCAGAAACGGGCTGTAAATTGGGCCCCTCTATCTGACACGACCCTATCACGGAGGCCGTGCAGCCAGAACACCTGCTGGATGAACGTACGACAGGTGGCGCGGGCTGACGGCAAGCCACGGCACGGAATGAAATGCGCCATCTTGGTCAGCATGTCCACCACCACGAACACCGTCGCAAATCCAGAAGATGCGGGTACGTCCATCAGGAAGTCCATGGACACAGCCCCCCAGGGTCTTTTGGGCCTCGGCAAGGGCTGCAGTAGTCCGGGCGGGGCCCCCGTCGCTGACTTGTCCTGCCTACACTGGGTACAGGACGTGACGTAGGCCTGGATGTCGTGTCGGACTCGGGTCCACCAGAAGGTACAGGAGACCAAGTTCAGGGTCTTGAACAGGCCAAAATGCCCCACCGCCGGATTATCGTGACACTGGCTGACGAGTCCCCTGAGTGGCCCTCCCGGAACATAGAGCCGGTCACGATAGTGCAGGAGTCCAACCGTGACTGTCCATGGGGAGTCTGGCCCCACCTCCTCATTTCGCTGAGCCACCCACGCATCCTGCTGCTGGCCCTCCTGAATCCGAGCCCGTACATCTATCAGCTCCTGCACCGCAGCAAAAGACTTGATGGGGAGCACTGTCCTGGGCAGAAGCTTGTCTTCTGCACGGGAATATTCGGGCTTCCTGGACAGAGCATCACGGAACATGAATATGTGTCTCTTTTTCAAATTTGAGCTCTGTCTCGAAAATCTTCCGGCTGAATGGAATTTTTACCAACAATTGAAAGATACTGTCATGGTTCCAACTAATGAAACACTTCACAGAACTTCCAGGCATTGTTTATCCTAAAAAGTCTTTATTCATGTAACAAAGTGTCGGCACGGCATGGATGGATGCCAAGATCTGAATTCCCCTCCCCTGAGCACATATTTTGCCAGCATATTCCCTCCCTTAATTTGCTGTCATAAATCACGTTCTCCAATCAGTTTGAAGGCCAAAGGTTCTCCTCCGTTTCTGTAGCGGGAATCTTATCTAAAGTAATCCCCACACATTCTTTCTCCTCCCCTCCCAGCATCATCTAAGTTAACTCTAAAAATACCACACAGCTCTGCATATTTTATCTAAGCAAGAACATCCAATGTTAGCAGCGTTGACAGATACGCCTTGGGCTACCTCCTCAGGGAAAGCTCAGATCCGGAAAACGACTAGTTTTTCAGCTTCTCCAACCCTGGGGAACCTGAATATGTGTTTCTTTTTCACATTTGAGCTCTGTCTCAAAATTTGACTTTTCTGGCTGAATGGCATTTTTACCAACAATTGTGAGATACGCCTTGGGCTAACTGCTCAGGGAAACCTCAGATCTGGAAAAGAAGTGGTTTTTCAGCTTCCCCAACCCTGGGGAACCTGAATATGTGTTTCGTTTTCAAATTTGAGTTATGTCTCAGAAATTGACTTTTCTGGCTAAATGGCATTTTTACCAACAATTGCAGGATACGCTTTATAGCAATGTCTCCCCCCCCCCCTTTTATATTGACCCATATGGATTCTAGGAGGTTTTCATCCTTGGTTTTGTGTATTTTTGTAGAGATGTAGTGATCTTTTATATATAATGCAACTCCACCTCCTCTTTTGTTAGGCCTGTTTCTTTTGAATAGTTTGTATCCTTCCATCAGTACATTCCAATCATCTGTTTCACCCCACCAAGTTTCAGTAATGGCAACTATATCATACCTGCCTTCATGTACTAATACTTCACGTTCACCCTGTTTGTCCCCTAAACTTTAATTGTTAGTGTATAGGCATTTGAGTCCTTTATTGGTCTTGGGTATGTTTCTTATATCTCCTACTTTGTAACTGGGATTTTCATCCTTTCCATCAATCTCTACTTCATTATGTTTTTCTTTTTTTCTTTTTTCTTTCTCTTTACTCCCTACCTCATTTGATTGGTTTTTGCTTGGAATTAGATTCTAAAGGTCATGAAGATTGGCCTCCCTCCCCCCTCAATTTTACTTTAAAACCCTTTTGATAAGATGAGCCAGTCGTTTTCCAAATATATTCTTTCCAGTTCTTGTGAGGTGCAGTCCATCCCTTGTCAGCAGCCCTTCATGTAGGTAATGCAGACCATGGTCTAGGAAACCGAAGTTCTGTTGATGACACCAGTTTTTAAGCCAGTGGTTTGTTTCTAAAATTCTTTGCTCCCTCATTGGATGTTGGCCTTTTGTTGGAAGTATAGATGAAAACACCACTTGTGCTCCTAATTCTTTAACTTTCTTCCCTAGCTATTTGTAATCTCGTTTTGTTTTTAGATTCATTGTTGTGTCATTGGTCCCCACGTGTAGAAAAAAGGGGTAGTAAGCCGTGGGGTTATTTTAGTAAGGTACTCAGTTACAAAGAGGCAAACAAAATCACTACTAAAAGCCAACATGGGTTTGTCAAAAACAGATCATGCCAGACAAACCTTATTGCATTCTTTGACCAAGTGACAAAATTAGTGGATCAGAGGAATGCTGTGGATATAATTTACTTGGACTTCAGTAAGGCATTTGATAAAGTAGATCACAACCTACTACTCGATAAGATAGAAAAATGTGGGTTAGACAGCATCACTACCAGATGGATTCGTAGCTGGCTGACCAGCCGTACTCAGCGTGTGGTCCTCAATGGAACCGCATCTACATGGAGGGAAGTGTGCAGTGGGGTGCCCCAGGGCTCTGTTCTGGGCCCAGTGCTCTTCAACATCTTCATCAACGATTTGGACGAGGGAATAGATGGGGGAACTCATCAAATTTGCGGATGACACCAAGCTGGCAGGAATAGCCAACACTCCAGAAGACAGGCTTAAGATACAGGAGGACCTGGACAGACTTGAACACTGGGCGCTATCTAACAAAATGAAATTCAATGGGTGAAAAAAATTAATGTTCTACATTTAGGCAAAAAACCAAATGTACAGTATATATAAGGGGTCTTGCTCAATAGTAGTAACTGAGAGGATCTCGGAGTCCTAGTGGACAATCACTTAAATATGAGCCAGCAGTGTGCTGCAGCGCCAAAAAAAGCCAACACAGTGCGGCTGCATTAACAGAGGGATAGATCAGATACCACGTGAAGATTAATACCGCTTTACAATGCCTGTAAGGCCACACTTGGAATACTGCATCCAGTTTTGGTCACCACAATGTAAAAAAGATGTTGAGACTCTAGAAAGAGTACAGAGAAGGCAACAAAGGATGATTAGGGGACTGGAGCTAAAACTATATAGGAATGGTTGCTGAATTGGGTATGTCTAGTTAATGAAAAGAGACTAGGGTGACATGATAGCAGTTATCCAATATCTCAGGGGTTGCCACAAAGAAGGGAGTCAAGCTATTTTCCAAGGCCCCTGAGGGCAGGACAAGAAGCAACGGATGGAAACTAGTCAAGGAGGGAAGCAACCTGGAACTGAGGAGAAACTTCCTGACAGTTAGAACAATTAACCAGTGGAACAACCTGCCTCCAGAAGCGGTGAATGCTCCAACACTGGAAGTTTTTAAGAAGAGACTGGACAGCCATTTGTCCGAAATGGGGTAGGGTTTCCTGCCTGAGCAGGGGGTTGGACTCGAGACCTCCAAGGTCCCTTCCACTTTTTATTATTTATTAGTTATTGTTGTTGTTGATTGTTTTATTATTATTATTATTATTATTATAATCATCATCATCATCATCATCATCATTTTGATTTTTGCTCCAGGGAGACAACATACCTCCATAGATTGACTGCCTGGTCTGCAGACTATAGTTCGGTTTCCCCTAAGAATGAATCTCCTATCACCAATATTTGCCTTTTTTTTCTTAGGAAGTGGATACTTTTCTTCCTGTCACGGGAATGCTGGTTTGCCTCCTTTTTAGAAACTAATTGATGAATGATCTTTTTTAGGTGTGCCTGCATATTTTCTTCCAGGGGAGGCTATGAAAGCAATTGCTCAGTTCCAGAGGGCTTCATTGGAGTGGGCTAGGGTAGATAGTAGGGCTTTTTCTTGGTTGTGCTTTCTTCTAAAAGGACATGTTCATCTGTCTTGCTCTTAGGTTCATATCTAGGGTATTTTTTGGAAGCTGTTTTGCTCCCTATTGTTTCAATTTGGGTGTATCGGTTTTCTTCTTTATGTTCATATATGGGTCATTTTTTTAATAGCTGTTTGCTCCCTATTGTTTTTAGTTTGGGGTAAGTCTTCTTGTTTAGGTTGGGATTTCTCGCTTTTTTCATTGAGTTCCAGAGTGGCTAGAGTTGCCTCTAGACTCTTACTTTTTCTGATAGTAATTCAAGTAGTTTACATTTGATACATACTAGTTTTGGGACTTCTGTGAATATAAGCTGAAACAGATGACCATGGCCAGGCATTTAACACTGTAGAACTTTAACCTAAGAATATTTTCATCCCATTTCAATTGAACCTGAAAAAATGTTCATACACACTCGATGGCAATTTGACTTTTCAAGAAACATGTTCCTTTAAGGTTTTTTTTCCTTTCTTTATAATCGAAAATACCTTCGTTTGGCCAAATGAAGTTACCAGCCTCATCCTCAGCTTGGTCCATTCCAACGTAATCACTGTGCACAACTTTTTCTCATTGCTGCCCTGGACAGGCATTCCCCATTGTCCAGGCTTCCAATAACCTCCCCAGAGGGGATACGGTGAACTTCCAAACAAAGTGTCCCATACAAACCCTGTTTGGGATGCACACATGCAACGAGACCTCCTTGTGAGGTAAGCAGCTTCTCTAGTTTTATTCCTTCTCAACTACTTGGAATTTTCAGGCAATCCAGCACCTGGAATAACACTTTTAGTAAGCGCCCCCCCCCTCTAAATTGGGACTTCATTCAGGGACCATGCTAGTAACTCACCAGGCAGGAGTTTACACATTCAGACTCTTCATGCATTTAAGCTTTCACGACCTGCAGGCTATGTTCAAACCCCCTGCTTTCCAAGCTCTTCCGGTCACAGCTAGATGTCGCTCATAGGAGGTAGGTGTAGCTGGGAATGACATGGGAAGTAAAAGCCAACTGCAGTGGAAAGAAAGAGGCAGAGAGGGATTCACAACACACTCACTCAATGGGTACAAACACAAAAGGTTTTGAGGTACTTACCATTATATTCCTGTTCAAGCAGTCTTTTGGTCAAACCCCCAACTACCTTTATTACCATGCCAGTGGGCATAGTTGAGGAACAGCACCTGCCAAACGAATTGTCTGGTGCTGGCTGATGAAGTCATACCCAGGCTGGTTCCACTGGCCAGGTTAGTTCTCAGAGTTCCATCTGGGTTGCCAAATTGTTAAGAATTCTCTCTGGTCCAAATCTGAGCCAGATTGTGTAAGAATGACACTGGAACTAAGCTGCTTGAGAGAAGAAGTTTATTCAAGAGCATAGAAACAGCACCTGAGGTAGCTACATTTGGGGTACAGAGCTGATAATATTTATAGGAAAGGTGGTCCCTTTGTGAAGTGTGTGTGAATGTGCCCTTGTAATGTTTAATTGGTGGACATGCAGCTCTGGTGGAAAATTTTATTGGCTTTTATTAAGTTTAACAGATCTTCTCCTTGGTGTGTGCCTGCATGCTGATTCTGGGTGCTATCTTTGTGTAGCTGAGGGAAGTTCTACATTACAAAAAGGATTTTCCATGTTTGCTATTGAAGGGATTTATTGTGCTTATGATTTATTATGCTTAAGCTTTGATATTAGTATGTTATTTTGTAGCTATTTTATATACATTTATATGCAAGCAGCTTTATAGATAGAAGCAAGGTGTTTTATGTATATTGAAAAAGTAAATGTCTCATGCTAAATAACAGAGGTACGCTTACATGAAAGGAGCAAGGTGATTCAGTGGTCCAGGAAATAGGAGGGGGAAGGTGAGTTAGCCTGGATTGATGTGTATGAGTCATCACCTTGGAATTTGTTTTTCTGTGCTTCCTTGCTCCTGGTACAGAGACTTGAATCTCTTTGTTCTGAAAAGGTATAAAAGTGGAAGAAGTCTCTTCTGGGTGTGCCTTCATCCCTCTAAGCAGCCACAAAGAGGAAAGGTTACCAGCTTTGTCTTGGCCAAAATAAGTTGTATATTTGCTGAAACCTCGGCTCAGGAGTTTCTTTGGCTCTTCAAAATTCCTGAGTACCCAGAGGAGTTCATGAGCTAGGTGGAAAACCTTACACATTATTTGTTCTGTTTAATTAGTTTAGCTTGGTTGTCTTTATTAGAAGAAGTGGTTTAGCAATCTTTGCAACATTGTATTGCTCTGTTACATAGTTTGGTTTATGCTAATGTTTGAAAGGAAGGTCAGAGACAGTGCAGAGAATAATTCAATTTTTGACTTAAAAATTCTTTACAGAATTATTAAATTTCTTCCCACAATTCCCCTTTGTGCAAAACAAGAACCCTTGATAAGTTATTAACTGAATTAAGAGCTACTGTTTAAAGTAGTTGCTTATAAAATAAGGAACCCCTTTTATAAATATGATTTCCCCATGCACTCATTCTGTCACCCAGGCAAGCAATATTAAAGATTACACAGAAATAATAGCACTCTGCTTTCCCTCCTTTCAACAGGCCCCCCCCCCAAATTAGAACCTCAGATAGAATAGTTGCTGTGATAAAGGAACAGAAATTGGGGTGGGGGGCTGAGGGAGACAAAACTGGATGGAGTTGAGGAAAGAGTAGTAGAAAAGGAAAAGCTCTTTAACATTACAAGAAAAAAGTAAAAATTCAGCAGGGGAACATATGCAGACTTTAGACCCTCTGCTCGTTCACAGAATCTTGTTCTTCCATGTTAATGATCCTCCAGCCCTTATAGCAGGTAATATTTGTGGAAATGCCTTCCTATTAATTAGGAAGAAGGAACAGTTAACACCTCAGAGAACATGTTAGAAAGGATCTGCCACATTAATGGGGAAAAAAACACTTTTCTTGAAAGACAAGGACTGGGGCTTCAACATGTGCAGGCTTCTCAATGAAGTTACATTGTGTTACTCAAAACTACCTAAAGCAATAATTTGCAAGTATGTCTCAGCCTGTGTATCCAACTGAACTCACAAACTTGTTTCGCTGTGGAATCAGCTTATTTGGGAAACACATCTGTAAACAAGCAACATTTTTTCTACTACAAAAGAATACCTTGTTAATTTTATTGAGAATCCCCATGTTGGAAGACTAATTCTTTCCCAGAACTAAGCTTACATCTCATCAGGAATTTGTACTAGATGGATGAAGACAGACAGGTAGACACACACACTTTCCTGCCATGGTCTTGGAGGATTCTTGGTCCACATTAACAATTAATGTTGATTTATATACTTTATTATACTTTATATACTTTATATACTTATAAGACATCATAAAACCTCCAACATGGTATGATAGTCCAGCAGGCATAATATACAACTCCAAATAGAGTCATATCCCAGATTGCTCTCTGGAAAACTTCATTTTCAGCTACTTTCAGAAGGCAGTCAATTTGGAATCTAATTTCTCTGTGTGTGTCCATGTAGCTTTCCAGGAGACCAGTGCTGCTACTGAAAAGCAGTATTTTTTTAGTTTAGCCTTCTTCCCCTCCCAGAAATGGAGAACCACCAGCAGTTTTTCTCAGCAAAGATTAAATTGGTTGACCAACTCTACTATGAGAATCCTGAAGAACTTTAAAGGTTAAAATAAGCACTTAAATTGTAGTTGACATAACAGGTCCAGCACTTTGAGCCAGCTGAAACATCTGAGTGGTCTTTAAAGGCAGCCCATGTAGAGGGTGTTGCAGTAGTTCAAGAGGGTAGTATGATGGCGTGAGTCACTGTAGCAAGATCCATCTTCTAGGTAGGGGGTGCAACTGGCAAACCTGCTAGAACTGGGCAAAGACAACCTTGGCTATTGCCATCTACTGTTCCAACAGAGTTGTTGGGTCCAGGAGAAAGCCCAAATTGTAGACAAGCTCCTTCAATGGTGCTTCCTCATCAAGAGACACCATTGGTACACACAGTGCAAAAGTCAAATGGGTGCAGACAGAAATCTTACGGTACCAATGCACTGGTACCCATGATGATGGTTAAAGATAGATTTCAAGTTTCCTGTTACTTTTAATTGGCCTAATATAAGCCCTCCCCCCCAAAGTAAGCCCTACTTAAGGGCCTGCACAGACGGCTGCCGCCGATTCCATCTGGTTTCACTATAGACACAAGGTGGGGGGGGGAATCTGCCAGTGCATCTGTGATGAGGCGAAGCCGATGGGGGAGGGGGGATCTGGACCCACGTACTGGTATACCGGTTCCTTACCGCTGCCCAGCTTGTTCCGTGCCTCATGAAGCAGCATTGGGCGCGACTGTGTGAGGTGGCCAAAAGGTTTTCGGCCGACGCGGCCATTGCCGCTGGCCACGGCCGTTTGCCACCTCACACCCAATGCCGCTGCCATGAGGCCTGGTGGATCCTCTCCCTTCTGACCCACGTGCATTGCCGGTTCCTTAACCGCTGCCCGGCTTGTTCTGTGGCCTCATGGCAGCGGCATTGGCAGGAGCGCAAACGGCCGGTTTCGGCGCAACGCGGCCGTTGCCGCTGGCCATGGCCATTTCCTGCCTCGCGCATCGCGCCCAATGCCGCTGCCAGGCCTACTATACGTTAACTCTAACTCCACTGCCCCCCAACCCTAACGGAGATGAGAAGCCTGGGGGAAAAACCGGAAAACTTGGGTGGGGAAAAAAAACCTTTTCCCCCCGTTTGTTTCCAAGCAGTTTGGAAACAAACGGGAAAACCATTTTCCCCCCCACCCCAAGTTTTTCCATTTTTTTCCCTAGGACTTCCCATCTCCGTTAGGGTTGGGGGGCACATGGGGTTAGAGTTAACGTACGGTAGGCTTGGCTACGGCCTCGCGTGGGTCAGATGGGGAATCCCGCCAGGCCTCATGGCCACGCCATTGGCGAGCGCAACGCGGCTCAGCCGAAAGCGGCCGCGGAACAATGGGGCAGGTCCCCCTCACCTGCCCATTCTCTTTTCTGATTGTCAGAGAACTTCGCAGCTCTGTGTTTGTGGGACTATCGGTAAAAAAAAAGTCCAATCAGCTTTCTAACTTCTCGCGAGATCTCAAGAAGTTAGAAAGTCTGATTGAACTTTTTTTTTTTAACGGTATCCACAACATGCGGTGAAGGCTGAGAAAGCAAACGGAGAAACATAATGCAGCTGAAAGCAGGTTTAGTAAAAACACTTGGGGGAGGCGAGGGCATCTGGGCGGGGGCGGGCCGGCAACCTTACCCTGCGTGGCTTCGGCAGGTGTCTGGCAGGCGGAGGGAAGCAACTCCACCCCCCCGGACAACCTTACCCTGACGGCTTTGGCAGGTGTCTGCAGGCGGAGGGAAGCAACTGGTCCGCCACCACGCTCTCGCTGCCGCGTTGCTTCCCACCCATGCACATCCCCCCCCACCACGCTTCAGGTTTTCCTGAAGGCCAGACACGGTCTACAGAAACATGTGCTAGGCTAGGAAATGGGTGAGACCTTACCTTACCTTTTTGCTTCCCGACTACTTTCCTGTAAAAGCCTTTGAAATTCTTCCCCCCCCTCTTTAATTCTGCGGCTTCTGCCTACTCTGGGAATATAAAGCTAAGGGAAAAAAGGAAGAACTAAACTAAACGACTAATATTTGGACTTGTAATTTTGGATACCTGGGCTCCCAAAAGGTTTCTATTCCTACAGAGACTTATTATTTTACCTATTTGCTATGCTGGAAAAAAAAGAATATTTCTTCTTCCTTTTTTAAACTGGATAAAAGCCTAACTTTATATGTTACGGGACATCTTGTGGCGAAATTTGGTACAGCAAGTGAATTTTTTTCTGACTGGGAGACTTGTGAGACTAAGATTTGTCCTTGCATATCAAAAAGATAAGAACTTGAAAACAGCTGGGTGGTGAAACAATTCTTTATAGTGGAGGTGGACATTTATTGACTTTTCAAAATAGCCTCCCCTAAAGGACTATCTGTAAAACACCACAGAAATGGAGGAATACCACCCACAACTTAACTACAAACTTATAATAATAATAATAATAATAATAATAAAGTTGGAAGGGACCTTGGAGGTCATCGAGTCCAACCCCCTGCTCAGGCAGGAAACCCTATACCATTTCAGACAAATGGCTGTCCAGTCTCTTCTTAAAAACTTCCAGTGTTGGAGCATTCACCGCTTCTGGAGGCAGGTTGTTCCACTGGTTAATTGTTCTAACTGTCAGGAAGTTTCTCCTCAGTTCCAGGTTGCTTCTTTCCTTGACTAGTTTCCATCCATTACTTCTTGTCCTGCCCTCAGGCGCCTTGGAGAATAGCTTGACTCCCTCTTCTTTGTGGCAGCCCCTGAGATATTGGAATACTGCTATCATGTCACCCCTAGTCCTTCTTTTCATTAAACTAGACATACCCAATTCCAGCAAACGTTCTTGATATGCTTTAGCCTCCAGTCCCCTAATCATCTTTGTTGCCCTTCTCTGCACTCTTTCTAGAGTCTCAACATCTTTTTTTACATCGTGGTGACCAAAACTGGATGCAGTATTCCAAGTGTGGCCTTACCAAGGCATTGTAAAGTGGTATTAATACTTCACGTGATCTTGATTCTATCCCTCTGTTAATGCAGCCCAGCACTGTGTTGGCTTTTTTGGCAGCTGCAGCACACTGCTGGCTCATATTTAAGTGATTGTCCACTAGGACTCCGAGATCCCTCTCACAGTTACTACTATTGAGCAAGGTACCCCCTATACTATACCTGTACATTTGGTTTTTCTTGCCTAAATGTAGAACCTTACTTTTTTCACCATTGAATTTCATTTTGTTAGATAGCGCCCAATCTTCAAGTCTGTCCAGGTCCTCCTGTATCTTAAGCCTGTCTTCTGGAGTGTTGGCTATTCCTGCCAGCTTGGTGTCATCCGCAAATTTGATGAGTTCCCCATCTATCCCCTCGTCCAAATCGTTGATGAAGATGTTGAAGAGCACTGGCCCCAGGACAGAGCCTGGGGCACCCCACTGCACACTTCCCTCCATGTAGATGCGGTTCCATTGAGGACCACACGCTGAGTACGGCCGGTCAGCCAGCTACGAATCCATCTGGTGGTGATGCTGTCTAACCCACATTTTTCTATTTTATCAAGTAGTAGGTTGTGATCTACTTTATCAAATGCCTTACTGAAGTCCAAGTAAATTATATCCACAGCATTCCTCTGATCCACTAATTTTGTCACTTGGTCAAAGAATGCAATAAGGTTTGTCTGGCATGATCTGTTTTTGACAAACCCATGTTGGCTTTTAGTAGTGATTTTGTTTGCCTCTAGGTGTTCGCTGATTCGTTGTTTGATTATCTTTTCCAGAATCTTCCCAGGTATTGAGGTCAGGCTGATAGGTCTGTAGTTTCCTGGGTCCATTTTGTTTCCTTTTTTGAAGATGGGAACTACATCAGCTCTTTTCCAGTCCTCTGGTAGTTCCCCAGTGCTCCAGGATCTTTGAAAAATATAGTTCAATGGTTCTGAGATCACATCTGCCAGTTCCTTGGAACCCTGGGGTGTAATCCATCTGGTCCTAGTGATTTGAACTCGTCTAGGCTGGACAGGTGCTCACTTACCATTTTCTTGCCTATCTTAACTTGTGTTTCTATTCTGTTTTTATGCACGATTTTTGGTGAGGTGGACTGTTTTTTCCCTTTGTGTAAATACGGATGCAAAAAATGAGTTGAGTAGTTCTGCTTTCTCCCTGTTGCTTGTCACCTTCTTGCCACTTTCTCCCACTAATGGACCAATCATTTCCTTAACCTTTTTCTTGTTTTTACATGTTGAAAGTAGTTCTTTTTTTTTTTTACTTTTGTCGCAAGCCTGAGTTCATTTTGAACTTTAACTTTCCTCACTTCATCTTTTCAGGCTCGGGCTATTTGCTGATATTCTGCCTTAGTTAGGTGCCCCTCTTTCCACTTTTTATACTTGTCCTTTTTGTCTAATTTATCAGCGAGTTCTGTTATTCAGCCATGTGTTTCTTTGAGAGCTGTAATTTTTCCTTTTGTTGGTATGTGTGTGCTAGACTGGGCTTTATATCTCAATTTTCAAAAATTTACACGCTCTTAGAGTTGTTTTCCCCTTGAGGATCTCATCCATGGAATCCTTCCCAAACCTCTCTAAGTTATTGAAATTAGTCTCTTGAAGTCCAAGACTCTATTTTGACTGTGTTCTATTGCTTGTGCTTCCATAATGTTGAATTCCAATATTGCATGATCACTTCCTCCCAAGGTTCCTATGGCTTCAACACCTTCTATCATTTCATCTCTGTTAGTGAGAATTAGATCCAAAATGGCTAATACCCTAGTTCCCTTCTCTACTTTTTGGGAGACATAGTTGTCTGCTAGGTTTGTCAGGAACCTGTTTGATCTTCCACTTGGTGCAGAGTTTGTCTCCCAGTTGATGTCAGGGTAGTTAAAGTCCCCCATTACTATTGTGATGTGCTTCCTACATACCTTAGTTAGCTGACTAGCAAAAAGTTCATCTATTTCCTCTTTTTGGTTGGGTGGCCTGTAGTATACACCTATGGCAATGTCATTTTCCCCCCCTTTTATATTGACCCAAATGCATTCAAGACAGTTTTCATCATTGTTGTGCTCTAGTTCTGTAGAGATGTAGTTATTTCTTACATATAGAGCAACTCCACCTCCTCTTTTATTTGGTCTGTTTCTTTTAAATAATTTAAATCCCTCTAGCCTTGTGTTCCATTTGTGGGTTTCATCCCACCATGTTTCCGTAATGGCAACAATATCATATCTGCCCTCATTAGCCTGAATTTCTAATTCACCCTGTTTGCTGTTCATACTCTGTGCATTGGTATATAGACATTTGAGTCCTTTATGACTGACCCTGTGTTTACTTTCTACGTAACCTGTGTGGTGCCTGAGTTCCCCTATTGTCTTACCACCTATTTGGTTAGTGCACTTTGTGTGGCACTTGCTATTAGAAGCTTGATTTTGCTTGACAGCAAGGTTGATATTCTTGTCCACACACACATCTATGTTACATGCACTGATAACCCTATAATTGTTAGATTGCCGGGGACAGGGATGTTCTGTATCAATTAACTCACTGTCCCCGCTGTTTAGTTTAAATATTCCTCCAGAAAATCTGTGAATTTATAGCCGAGTAACTCAGTCCCTTTCTTTGATGGATGCAAACCATCTCTTTTGTACATTTTTTCATTAGACCAGCTACAGACATCGTGACTAATATATCCAAAGCCTTCCCCTTTACACCACTCCTTTAGCCACATATTGAATTCTGCTATACGCTGGCCTTTTCCATTTTGCTCCTTATACACTGGTAAAACCTCTGAAAAAGTAAGCCTACAGCCTATTCTGCTAAGTTCCTGCCCCAAGCTCTGGAAATCATTCTGCACAGAGAGTACATCTTTTTGGGACAGATCGTTAGTGCCAAGATGTACAATAGCCTCCACATCACAGTCCTTGCTGGCATTTTTGATTATTTTAGAAATATTTTATTTTAGATTATTTTAGATTATTTTAGAAATACGCTTCTTGTCCCTACTGGCAGTAGCACCTGGAAGACTTATACTTGAAACAATGCTAGAGGCTACTGAGCTAATAAATTCCAGACTGAAAGATAAAGGCGCCACTTTAAAGCTACAAAATGCAACCCAGACTTCAACTGATGAACTTACAACTCAAAAGGCAACAGAAGGAGGAATTAACACTAAAGTGGACTTTAAAGAATACCAGCTACAACCTACTCAGAACCCTGATACCCAAACCTTGATTTCATCTAAAAAATCTGCAATTCTAACAGCAACAGAAAATGAAGAAAGCAACACTAAGAGGGAAGGTACTGAAGACTTACATACACAGTACATTGAGAATTTAGATAACCCAGACGATCAAACAACAACATTGGATATGACTTTTTATTTAAATCAGCTGAAACCGGAAGAAGAAGATCAGCCTGAACCCATGACAAATATACTAAGCCAAACATGGAGACTCAAATTGTTAGGCCAACAATCTAATGACTATGAAGGGACTAGCTTCCTTGAAAAGTTGATAACTGGATGGTCTCCCTTGATTCAAATGACATATGCAGGAATGAAGGGAGATCCACCCGAGGATTTAAAGGCATTGCTATGGAAGCCTGTCTGGCACAAAAGGAAGGCCAGAGTTAGACTTAAAAAATGGGGTTTTTTTATGTGACCTTTAATGGAAGAGCCTAAAATTTCACCTAACGGGCTAAGGAGATTTTAAAAGACATTGATTTAATATTTAGGATTTAGACCTATAAGGGAAATAAAAATTAGTTACTAGAATAATAGTTTAGAATTATAATATAGAAGATGGATTCAGATGATAAAGGTTATTTTATTAGTAAGTGATGATATTAGGATGAGAAGTAGAATATGATTGTGAAATAAAGCAAGAATTTATCTGAATAAATAATAAGTGTATTTTAGATATGATAACTATTTTGTAATGAACTAAGGGAACTAAGGAAACCTAAATACTATGGACATTAAGCTAACTGGAATACTGTAACTGAAATTAGATAAAAGTTAAAAACAGGATATGGAGGCGTATAAGTCAAAAGATATTGATAAATGTTTCAACTTATTGAGTTATAACTAGCAATGTATTAATTTGAATGTGATATAATAACTAAGGGAAACAGAGAGGAAATTTTTGATGATGTAACCTGACATATGTATGAAAGAGCTTGTTACTGGACTATGGATTACCCAATCACCATGTTGCTTCCTTAACACCTGGAGCTTTCTAAAATTGGAAAATTAATAAAACTTGTTTAAAAAAAAAAGAAAAAAAAAGAAATGTGCTAGGCTCATTTAATCAGGGCAGGAAAGAAAATGGAATTAAAGATACTTCAGGTCTTCCGTGCTTGATCATTCATACTGAAATTATAGACACACCAATTTTGCCAAACTGTCTAAACAGGTTTGCCTTGCCCCAAGGGAAAAAAAGCATGAGAATGCCCACTACACTCAGATGCTGTGCTAGTGTTGTTAGGCAAGAGATTTACTTCCTCACAAACCTCTGGAAAAGAGTGTGGATTCAGAATGATAAATAAATGTAATGGAAGAAGTACGGGCAGAAAGGAGAAACTTACAATGGCATTAAAAGTTGCATGATTGGACAGGTCACAAGGTTAGATAAGGGCAAACCATGTTGAGATGAAAAGGGTGCTCTCTTGCCCAAACTGCATTTCAGTGGGAAGACTGAAGTGAAGCTTATGACCAGAAAAATCATCTCTGAGTAGAACCTGACAGTACTCTTGGCAGGGACAAATTACCTATAAGGGAGTTTGTCAGGGTTGCTAGACCTGGACCATTTAGGGCTTCTGGATCCTGGGATTCTTGCCTGGAACAGCTTAGCAAATTTTCTATTCCTACCAATATAGGAGACGACATTCTGCTCTAACCTGTATCTCAAAGACATGGTAAGGAAAAGGGGAAATTCAAAGACCCAACAAAAAACCAACCAGAAAAGGACTAGGAGAGTTTCTTTAGATGTTTAACTAAAAGTATGGTGGGGACTGTTTCCAGCCAGCTTTTCCATCCTGATAGTCACATAAACTGAGGCAAAGACTGTCTTGAGCCTACTGAAGAGTTCATAACTTCATAATGTAGCCAGATCAGTAGAGGGTCTCTGCATTGCTGCTCCGGGGTCGCTTGATCTTCTCAATATTCTTTAGAATCATGTCATGCAGAGTCACCTGGAAGGAGAGAACCTGGTTGTTAGTTGTTTTTTTTCTGACTCTGGCAGGATATATTTGGCTGGCCATGAATATCATATTTCTCTCCAGGGAAAGACAGATTATTGCCCAACAACATTTTACACTTCAAGAAATGCAAGGTTAGGGACTCCTCCCCAAGATGGCTGCTGAATGGTAAGAGGCTTTTTATCTCTTGCCGACAATCTGCTAATTTTGCTGCCAAAGCTGGTTCTCTGGCAGGGCTGCTTCCTAGATTTGAATGGAAGCACTTAGGAATGACCCAAGACAGTTTTGGATGGCCATGGATCCATCCGTCTTGAAAATTTCAGTTCCCTTTGGCAGCAGTTGGAAAGTCAAGGGCATCCATCTTTTTTTTTAGCAGTTCGTTTTTTTAAGCACGCCTGGGTTTTAGCTTCACTTTTTGAATTTTCTGTTTCACTTGTTTTTTATCTTCAAACATTGACCAGCTGGCTGAATGCTGCTTTATTTTAATCCCCTGCTGGACTGTCCCCCCCCCTTTATGTTGCTGTTTTGAATAACTTTCATTTTCTCGTAAGGAAACATGGCACATCTTTAGATGGTGAAAGTCCTTTCATTTGATTTACATCAATACTGGACTCTCACCACAGGGTTTATACATGTTTTAATTTGCAAAATTTTATTTATTTTTTAATCTTGGATCAAAATAGCCAGAAAATATCTTTCCTGTTTTTTTCTGCTTCAGCGTTCTTGGCTGCATTTCCTGGCTAAGTTACATAGAGCAACAATGAATAAGATTACAAACAAGGGTGGCTGATATCCCAAAAAAAGACTTTTTGGCAATATACAATTTTTAGTTGAAAGCTTTTTTAAAAAGTTTGATGAAAAGATAATGCTTGTTGAAAATACTCAGATGCATGTAGCTCTCCATAAATTAGATTTACAAAATGAATGTAATCTGAAACCTGCAGACCTGTTGGAGATATTGACTATACAGACACAGAAACAACTGAGCCGGCTTACGCCTCTCTGAAGTATAAGCCTGCATTCTTTTACAATAGCAGACATTTGCCTGAAGGCAGAAGTGACAAATTGTTTTTTCCTGGGAGGACTGAAGAGATTGGGGAATGGATTTGTCACATTTCATCAGAAATGACTTTCATCTGGACTTTGTTGGGAAGATAGACCAACTATGGAGACTGAATTTATTATACTTAATTAGACAACAACTGATAAAGAGATGGTATTAAGAAACAAATGTGGATATTGGATCCAGGATGAATTACTCTTAACTTTTTAGATGATTTGGGACAAGATGCCATGGTAAATTTTCTATGAGTTGGCTACAATAACAGTTTGTTAACAGAGGGTTTAACCTTGTCTTTTCTATCACTATTCTTCTTCCTGTTAACTATTTTGTCATTAATATAGCATATGGATGACAGGTCAATAATTTACAAATAGTTTTGTAGTTTAAATTTTTTTCTGGGCCTGTTTTGCAAAGGTTGGGAAACCAATATTGTAGTAATGTATTAATCAGTATTCAACTGGGGGGACAATATATGTATATGTGTGGTTTTTTTTTCTTTTTTTATGCACCTTTTTTTCAATGTTTGCTTTGTGGGTTTTTTTTGTTTTTAAATTTGTTGGACTTTTGTATTTTAACCGTTTTTGAATAGAATAAGAGCTTAAAAAAAGAAAAAGAAATGCAAGGTTAGTTTGGAAACTACCAAGTTAAAATTAAACCGATGTCATGGAGTCATGGGTTCCCCACAAAGGACTCTAAGATACTATCAACTAAACAGAGGATTCTTTTCACAAAATTAACAAACCTACAGCAGCTGAGAGATTGAGAACCATAACAGTAGTTCAAATTGGCTTGCATTTGAAGTGTTGACATGAGTCTTGAATACCGTAGTTCTTGAAATGATAAATTGCCACTTCTATGATAATTTACCAAAAGTGCCCAAAAGGTACAAATTAGCTGCATAGCCTATGATTAAATGTTTTTTTCATACTGTAAGAAAAATATTAGCTGTTATTGGCCAGTGTTAATGACCAACAAATTGTCACTCGCCCACAGTGTAAGTGAAAGCTTCCAAACTCCTGGTTGTAGCTGTGCCACATGAAGAGATTATAAAAAAGATCTCTAAGGCTGAGAAAGAAACCAGAATTTCTCAGAGTGCCTCTTGGTGTTCCTGCCCATCACGTTCCAGCAGAGTGGGTATGCTCTAGGTCCCCTCCATTAAATCTTGCCCTTTTGTGGGACCTAGGAAGTGTACCTTCTCTGTTGCACCACACACACACACACACACGCCAGAACAGCAACCCCCAGACATAAGGATGGTGCCCTCTCTCCTAGGGTTCTGGAAAGGTTTGAAAACTTGACTTTGGTCCTAGGCCTGGGGTTGATGTTTGTTATTTGTTTAATGGTCCCTGTTTTGTTTTGTGGATTTTGTTATGAGAACATTTTAGTGTGGGATGCCTGTTGATTTAATATGTTTAGTTGTTTTTATGTCTTTTTTAGCTTTGTGCATCACCCAGAGTCCACTGTAGTTGGGTGGCCAGTAAATTTACATAAATAAATAAAAGCATTAATAACATTAATAACAATGAGCAGATAGATATTTCAATGGCAGTCTTAACTCAGAAACATGTGCTTAGTTTCACATTCTTGATGAATTCACTAAAACTAGTGTTAGTATTTAGATTTACTTGCAGGGTCTAGGACAACTCACCGCGGTCAACTCACACGGGACAACTCGCTGCAGCCAACTTGCCACAGGATAACTCGCCACAGGACAATTCAACGCTGTATTAATCATTTCATTCAGGTACTTTTATTATTGGTAACCACGTTTTCATCGAAATTATTGTAACTCTTGTATTTCTGGATTGGCTTTATTATTATTGGCCATGGTTCCATCAAAATTAAACTTCTGTAGAAGTAATACAGTTGATTGCATTTTTATCATTGTGTCCTGGTTCGTAGACTGTACTATGGCAGTTTGTTTAAATATGGTTTGTGGAAGAATCCACAGTTGCCTGGGGTCACACGGTATACTCTTTGGTGAATTAGGATTAGAATGTTATGTGAGCCCAGTCTATAAGTTCTACATATTATAATATGTGGATAGAGTGTAATATTTTCCTTTTTCATGTCCACCAAAAAAAGCACAGGATCTGTGTAAAATAGGTGATCTAATTATTAACCAAGGCAGTAGGCCAAAAAGTATCAATTACTCTATCCTTATTTTTAATTACATCCTTCAAAGAAGCTATTCAGACTGATCAATGCGAGGCATTAATATAATTTAAATCAGCAACACTTAAACTCTTGTCTGGCATTTGCAGACCAAACAGATTGGAAAGCTTCACGTTATCAGAGGGTGATCAGTGGGACTGTTCCAAAATCAAGAAGTCTGCACAATTATATGGAAACTCTTTGCATAAAGATCCATTTGTGTGTTTCTCTAACCATATCTGCACAAAACAGAGACATACAGTAGATGTTACTCATTTGTCTGCCTTTCATTTAGAATATTATAACAACAACAACAACAAAAATAATAATAATAGAGTTGGAAGGGACCTTGGAGGTCTTCTAATCCAACCCCCTGTTCAGGCAGGAAACCCTATACCATTTCAGACAAATGGTTGTCCAGTCTCTTCTTAAAAACTTCCAGTGTTGGAGCATTCACAACTTCTGGAGGCAGGTTGTTTCACTGATTAATTGTTCTAACTGTCAGGAAATTTCTCCTTAGTTCTAGGTTGCTTCTCTCTTTGATTAGTTTCCATCCATTGCTTCTTGTCCTGCCTTCAGGTGCTTTGGAGAATAGGTTGACTCCCTCTTCTTTGTGGCAACCCCTGAGATATTGGAACACTGCTATCATGTCACCCCTAGTCTTTCTCTTCATTAAACTAGACATACCCAATTCCAGCAACCTTTCTTTATATGTTTTAGCCTCCAGTCCCCTGATCATCTTTGTTGCTCTTCTCTGTACTCTTTCTAGAGTCTCAACATCCTTTTTACATCGTGGTGACCAAAACTGGATGCAGTATTCCAAGTGTGGCCTTACCAAGGCATTATAAATTGGTATTAACACTTCACATGGTCTTAATTCTATCCCTCTGTTAATGCAGCCTAGCACTGTGTTGGCTTTTTTGGCAGCTGCAGCACACTGCTGGCTCATATTTAAGTGATTGTCCACTAGGACTCCGAGATCCCTCTCACAGTTACTACTATTGAGCAAGGTACCACCTATACTGCACCTGTGCATTTGGTTTTTCTTGCCTAAATGTAGAACCTTACTTTTTTCACCATTGAATTTCATTTTGTTAGATAGCGCCCAGTGTTCAAGTCTGTCCAGATCCTCCTGTATCTTAAGCCTGTCTTCTGGAATGTTGGCTATTCCTGCCAGCTTGTTAAAAGCGAGACATCCAAAGGTTTGTTTTATCTGTTAACCAGCATATATTTTACTGTATCTCCTGAGATTTCAATGGTTTTGGCAACATTAACCATTATTCTCTCATGGACAGCAACCATGAAATATACAGTTGCATTACAGACTAAAAACAGAATTATTTCTCCTCTCTGCTAATCATTTCAATCTCTTTCTCAAGTCTCCCAGTACCTATGCAATTTGTTACTCACTAGTTTGCCTATATAAGTATTATTATTCCTTGGAAAGGAGATACCACCATATTTCTTTCAGCAACAAGTTAAGACTTGATAATTGCTTCTGCTGGACAAATGATCAGTCTAAATAAATAATCTAAAACAATGGTACAAAACCACAGTAGTTTACATACTACTTATTTGCAACTTTCAATAGTCCTCACTTGGCTACACTGGCTAAGAGTTCTAGAGTTGAATTCAGTAACACATGGAGGCCAAAAGTCCGTACCTACTGTACTTCTGCTATAGGAAATTCTTACTTAATCAGGAGAAGGGATATTATCTTCCAACCTGGGAAGAAACCATATATTGACTTACGTATTGATTTCTGAGCTCTGAAATGATGAGCCGGAGACTGATGTATTCCTTTTCATCCATTTCAGTCACTGTGCGGCGGTAATCCTCCTACAATTATTTAACCAGAAGCTTTTAGTCCCTATCATACAATAAAGCAATAGTGAGGAACTTTTAGCATTCTTCATTATTGATGCTACTGGAAGTTGCAGTACAGATTCCCTACCTCTGCACTAAGACAACTTGTGGCTAAGGAGTCTCATTCCATCTCTGTTTTAATCATACAAAATCTGTCATCGTCTCACGGTTTTCAAAAACTGAATGCCAACCATTTCTAAAATGTTATTAATTAAAATCTGGTTGGAAGACTAGTTCTATGTAAAACCTCCAGAAAGGGAATCTGAAGCAAGGAAGTGTGCTTAGGGCAGGGTCAGGCAACTTTTTCCAATTGGGAAAGCGTGTGTGTGTTAAAGTTAAGAAGGCTAATCACCATGCTTTAAAATAATATTTTACTCATATTTTGGTCCTAAATCTCCAGAAAATGTAACCAAATATTCAGCAATACAATTATGAGGGTTTCTAGGGACCGTCCATCTTAATCTAATATAGCTCTAAGCATTTGATTCATAGACTACATCAGGGGTCTTCAAACTTGGCCCTTTTATGACTTGTGGACTTCAACTCCCAGAATTCCTCAGCCAGGCACACTGGCTGAGGAATTCTGGGAGTTGAAGTCCACAAGTCATAAAAGGGCCAAGTTTGAAGACCCCTGGACTACATAGTATTAATTCCAAGGAGAACATGCTCCAGAAACTTTTCAACTATTTCTAATCTACCTAATGGTCCTCCACTTAACACTTACCACATGAGGATATTTTGCTATTTTAGAAACCAGCTTTGCTCGTGTGATGTAGTATCTGAAATAAAAGGGTGAAGTGCTTAAGTGGATGGTGTAGGGACACAAGACAACCTATACTCAAAAGAGTTACTCTTATGAGGAAAAAACTGGAAAAGCTCTGCAAGAAGGTACCCACCTAGAGATCTGGTCCAAGTATGAAGCTGCCTCACTCTCCACAGTTCGGAGCTCAGCTACAGTCTCTTCCTGCAAAGGAAGGAGCCAGCAAGAAAATACTAAGAGAAGACTTCATATTGAGTCCAATTATACTTGGATATACCCAGAGTCTGTACAGGTAGAGTATAGGACCTTGTTTAGTGACTGCAATTGGGACTGGCAGCTCAGTTGTTAAGTGAAATGTTTGCTAAGTGGGAAATCGGGTGATAGGGACTGCTTTCCTTTCCGTTCCCCAATCCCTTCTGGCTTGAAACTGACAAGCACTAATCAGTTTCATACCCTGGGCTTTTGTTTGCCTCCTAACCACTCCCCTGCCCTTTGGAATGCTCATTCCGGTGCTGGGATAATTAGGAAGAATGGAATTAATGTTTGTATTTACATCCATTGGAGAGGAATGGATTAGAACAGGGGTGTCAAACTGCTGGCCCGCGGGCCGGATGCGTCATGCCGAAACGCGCCCACCCCATTGCCGGCAATGGAAAAAAAGTCGCAATATGTTGCAACATGTCACGTGACGTTGTGAGTTTGACACCCCTGGATTAGAAGAAAACAGGCACACAATGGGGAATACACATTGAAAGGAATGCAGTGGTGACAGGGCTGGGAGCCATGAGAATGCTATGCAAACAGCCTGGTGTATTATTCCCCATTGTGTGTCTACTTTCTTGTAATTCCTTCTTCTCCAATCTCTCCACTTTGCAAGGTGGGGGACAAAAAAACCCAAGCAATTTTAGTAGGCAATCTGTCTTGTGCCCAATACATTTCCCCCCTCGCAGAGTGGAGAGACTGGAAAGGAAAGGATTACAAGAGAGTAGGCAGGAACCCAATGGGGAATACACTGGGCTGTTTGCGTAGCCCACTCATGGATCCCAGCCCTGAGCTGGCACCATCACATTCCTTTTGATATGTATTTCCCATTGTGTGCCTGCTTACTCCTTTGTAATCCCTTCCTCTCCAATCTCTCCCCACTCTACAAGGGGGGAATAAAGGAAAAATAAGAGGTCAGGCACAGGACAAAATGTACTGACCATATTGGTGACTGCACGATTGAGGAACACTGCAAAAGTCATAAATGTGGGCACTGGTCATAAAATTATTTTTTCTACATTATAACTTTGAACAGTCACTGAATGAGGCAGTTGGTAAGCAAGGACTACCTGTAATTGCAGCCATTATGCTTATGAATTCTGACTTCCATCTTAAGAAACCTGAGCCCAGATGAAGTAAAAATAACAAAAATGCAGTAGAAGAGCGTAAAAATCTGGCACAAAAGCAGTCATATCAGGGAAAATGCTTCCTACAAGTCAGCCAAGTTCTAAATAATGATTTGTTCTTCCCCCATTAGAGAAGGTTCCATCCATAGTGCTCCATCCACAGGCACAATATCCCAAAGTTCTCTCGGCAATTGCCAATTTACCTGAATAGAAACACCAAAGTTGTTTCCATCCTCTATCCTGGGAATCAGCAGTTGCACCCACATTTTGACCTGAAGAACAGAACAGCATGTTAAAGAAGAAAAACTGTCCTCGATAGACTTAAAATGTTTTGCTAGCTGAGCTCTGAATGCAACATTTGCTTAGCTAAGAGGCCAATTTCTTCCAGAACAGTCAGAAAAAGCTGTTATAACAAACATTTGAAGCCTAGTCCCTTGTGATCATGCCTAGCATTGGGTTAACACTGACCCAATGGTCAGACCTTCAGGCACAGGAGCATAGTCATAACTGACTGGTCCTCCACCCAATCAAAAATTGGTAGGCCCAATAATAATTGCCTATAAACAGAAATGTATCTTTGTACAGCAAAGAAGCAGGCAGTTACATCCATGCTTCTCTACCTTCTGCAACATATGGAACCAATTCTGTTTGACAGATGGCATATAAATTAAAAAAATAAAACAGCAACAAATTTTGCTTTAATATAATACCCCTGCAAAAGGTATCCCAGCGGCGCAGGGGATATTTATTAAATCTGTATACTGCTAGTTTCAACAAACTGATAATTACTATTACTACTTTCAGAAAGGCATTTGATTTTATCCCTCCCCTCTTAAAAGCAATATGTCTAATAACTGACCTGTAAGATAGAATCTAATAAGGCAAAAAAGGCAAACCAGTGCTTACTGTATTGCATTTCTCAATCAGCAGCCGAATCTCTGGTTTTACTTTCTCAATGATGTCCACCAGCTGCTGGTTGCTCTTCAGCATCCCATTAGGCATGACAAAGACTTTGGTACCTGGTGCCATAGAAATAGACTAGTTACTTATTCCATGAAAGAATGAAGCAGACTACCCCAACTTCTGCATAGAAATTCAAGTCTTTTTACTCCATTCTACTTTTAATCCAATTTTTAAACCCCATAGTGCAAGTGATGCTGATCTTTGGGGGCTACGGTCATACGTAAGCAACTTGCAGCCTTTGGGTTGCATCCAATTCTGGAATCTCTGCTCTGTTTTGTTGTTGAAAAGACTCAAGTTACAGCAATGACAAGAGGAGGTTGAAAACAAAACTCAAATTAAAACTAAGGCAACCATGGCTTCCTTAGAGAAACAAAAAGGATTTCCAAATCTGGAAATCACAGGAATAATTTTTGCCACCACTGATTAATGTTCAAATTATGCAAAAACCCTATTCTTTCTCTTTGTAAGATAGAAAAACAGTATTTCAGAGGATCGTTTCAAATTCTAAGGAGCTAATCATATATTAAGCAGCCACTTGTAACATACAGTGAGGGGGGAAATTATTTGATCCCCTGCTGATTTTGTACGTTTGCCCACTGACAAAGTAATGATCAGTCTATAAATTTAATGGTAGGTTTATTTTAACAGTGAGAGACAGAATAACAACAACAAAAATCCAGAAAAAGACATTTCAAAAAAGTTATAAATTGATTTGCATTTTAATGAGTGAAATAAGTATTTGACCCCTTCGCAAAACATGACTTAGTACTTGGTGGCAAAACCCTTGTTGGCAATCACAGAGGTCAGACGTTTCTTGTAGTTGGCCACAGGGTTTGCGCACATCTCAGGAGGGATTTTGTCCCACTCCTCTTTGCAGATCCTCTCCAAGTCATTAAGGTTTCAAGGCTGATGTTTGGCAGCTCGAACTTTCAGCTCCCTCCACAGATTTTCTATGGGATTAAGGTCTGGAGACTGGCTAGGCCACTCCAGGACCTTAATGTGCTTCTTCTTCAGCCACTCCTTTGTTGCCTTGGCTGTGTGTTTTGGGTCATTGTCATGCTGGCATACCTATCCACGACCCATTTTCAATGCCCTGGCTGAGGGAAGGAGGTTCTCACCCAAGATTTGATGGTACATGGCCCCGTCCATCGTCCCCTTGATGCAGTGAAGTTGTCCTGTCCCCTTAGCAGAAAAACACCCCCATGTTCTGTCCCAGCCTACGTGAGTCCTTGTTAAGCTCACAAGGAGAAACCCCTCTTCCAACAAGCAGGCTGGAACCGCAGGAAAAAACCAATCCCCTTTTATTATTCACCGAACTGAGTCAATGTGCAAGGCAAACAAACACAGTTCACAGAAACTCGATTCCTCAACACGAACGGTTGCCTTTGGCAACCAGCACCTCCCACACCTTCCCTTTTATTATGCAGCCAAGGCGTGACTTCCTAATGCCTTCTCCTTTGCCTTTGGAGCTGCCCCATTGCATTCCTCTGTCCTACTCTCTTTTCTTGTCGGTGTTTACATGCATCCTGGATATCTCCCAGCTGTGATTCATCACTGTCCAACTCAGACTCCCAGCACAGCTGTGTCTCAGCCTGAGCGCGAGTAGAGGGGCCAGGCTCCTCGTCAGACTGTAAGTCTTGAAGCTCCTCAGAGCCTTCCTCTGACTCTGATGTCACTCCAGGCCCCTCCTCCTCCTCTGATTCCTCAGACTCAGCTGCCGGGTCCACTGGCTGGCGAGGAATCACAACACTATCCCGCACCGCAGGACCCTTCCCCCAGGTCTGCCGGGCCGGATGCGTTCAAGACGGGAACTGTTCGTGGAATGCTGTCACCAAGGCAGGAACATGGACAGTGGTCGCATCCTCCCAGGTGAACTCCTCCGGTCCATAGCCCTTCCACTCAATCAGATACTGAAATCGCCCTTTCAGCCACTGGGAGTCTCGAATACTGGCGACCTCATATTCTGGAGCGCTGTCTCCGTCCTGTTGTTCCAGTGGGGGATGTTCTGATCATCGGAGTGGACACGCCGGTTGTTCGGGGACCAACAGAGACCGGTGAAAGACCGGATGTACCCGTAACGACCGTGGCAAAGTTAATCGATAAGTGACCGGATCGATGACGGCTTCGATAGGGAACGGTCCTAGGTACCGGTGGTCTAGTTTCTTGGCAGGCCGGTTTGACGGCAGGTTCCTGGTGGACAGCCACACCCGATCTTCCACCGTTAATGTAGGCGTATCTCGCCTCGACCGATCGGCCACCTTTTTGTAGTCCGCCTTGGCCTTATCTAATTGTCGCCGCACCAATCGATGGATAGCCCGTAACTCGGTCAGATATTCGTTAGCTGCAGGAACTGGCAAGTCAAGCTGCGAGAGGGGAAAAAGCTGGGGATGATACCCCACATTGGCCAGGAACGGTGTCATCTGCGTGGAGGTGTGCTGTGAGTTGTTAAACGCGAACTCAGCTACCGCCAGATAGTCCGCCCAATCGTTCTGCTGCTGGTTCACATAACAGCGCAGGTATTGCTCGAGAATTCCGATGACTTTCTCGGTCCTGCCATCAGTTTGAGGATGATGCGCGGATGATAGGCAGATTTTGACATCCAGGGCCTTCATCAACCCCTTCCAGAAACGGGCCGTAAATTGAGCCCCTCTATCTGACACGACCCTATCAGGGAGGCCGTGCAGCCGGAAAACCTGCTGGATGAACATGTAACTGGTGGCACGGGCTGACGGCAAGCCACGGCAAGGAATGAAATGCGCCATCTTGGTCAGCATGTCCACCACCACAAATACCGTCGTGAAGCCAGAAGTCCGTCAAGAAGTCCATGGACACCAACTGTTGTCACCTTCTCAACAAGCTTCTTGGCAGTAGTCTTGTAGCCCATTCCAGCCTTGTGTAGGTCTACAATCTTGTCCCTGACATCCTTGGACAGCTCTTTGGTCTTGGCCATGGTGGAGAGTTTGGAATCTGATTGACTGATTGCTTCTGTAGACAGGTGTCTTTTATACAGGTAACAAGCTGAGATTAGGAACACTCACTTTAAGAGAGTGCTCCTAATCTCAGCTCATTACCTGTATAAAAGACACCTGGGAGCCAGAAATCTTGCTGATTGATAGGGGATCAAATACTTATTTCACTCATTAAAATGCAAATCAATTTATAAGTCTTTTGAAATGCATTTTTCTGGATTTTTTTGTTGTTATTCTATCTCTGTTAAAATAAACCTACCATTAAAATGATAGACCGATCATTTCTTTGTCAGTGGGCAAATGTACAAAATCAGCAGGGGATCAAATAATTTGTTTCCCTCACTATACATTTTGTTCATGTTGTGTCCAGATACAAAATGTGCATACATAAAATACCTGAAATGTCTTGTTTCCATATCAACTTTTTAGGATTCTGGATGTCTTTAAATATTTTATGTTCTCAGTGATTACCTCCAATAGGGTAAATTTCCAGAAACAGAATGAGGTAGCTGAGCCAGAACAATTAGCTAACACAAAACCTACCTTGGAAGGACTCTTCACAGTCTTCCAACTTTTGCTTTTTCATATTGGGCTTAAAAAAAAGAGGAAATATTATATATATACTTTTCCCTTAAGAGTAGCTTAAGGAAACAGATGTTACAAAGCAGATAGTTGCTTCAAATGTCAGAATGCTTTCTTCTCTTTCCATAGCTTGTTAGCAAGTATAATTAGTATAATTATGTTGTTTTGATCAGTCATTACATGTCACAAACAGGTGACCAACCTTACCCCATCCAGTCCATCATGACTGTTTGTCAGCAAAATCGGGTCCAGAATGGGAAGGTTCATATCTGAATGGATTTGTGTGAGATCATGAATGTTCAAAATGGGATCCTAGGAAAGAATATCCAAAGCAGTAAGGTATCCATGCTCACAAACAACATCCAATGCAGTATTGAAAGCTAATAACAATAACAGACTTTTATTTGACAGTGTCATTCTTGAAATAGAGGTTGCCCAGGGAGAGGCAAACTACCAGCTCTTACCTTAAGGAATTCATCAAGTTCTAAAAGCTTCTTTGGGAAAAAATGTGCCACTAGATCCTCAGCCTGAAAGAGAAAGAATACCAGCTATGACACAATAATACAACTGCTGATTCCACAAAAGGAAGGCTAAGACCAAGCCTAGGTATGGGTCAACAGAAAACACCACACAGATAATCACCTTGAAAGCTGAGCTGCTTCCAAAGGTTAATAACAAAAGTCCTACATATTCTTGAGGCCAGTAGCGCTGAGCTATGGGGAAAGTCTCTTTCATGAGAACCAGAAACAAATTTAACCCCCTGGAACCACTAAGCATTAGTTGAAATTGCAAGCATAAATCAGACACTTACTTCACCTGTGATCCGCTCCCTGAAAGAGTCTACCTGCAAGACAAAAAAGGTACAGCTTAGTACAGCACATCTGAGTTAAGTGCAACATAGTCACCCAAGGACTTTACGTTTGCTCACCTGCATAAATTACAATTCCCCTTACAAATCCAGACTCCTACTTGCCAATGACCTTTTTGAATCACTATTAAAGTTACAGAATATAAGTCATATTTAATAAAATAATTAGATACTGGAGAGCCAACAGATACTTCTAGAGTATTAAACTAAAATATTTTTTTCTATATAGTAAGGCACAGTATAATTCTCCTCTCAAAATTTCACTGTCTTTGGAACCATGTATCACTCTGCTTCCTATTTCTTTTGTATTTGTAGCATTGCAGTGACTGTTATACTCAGTTATACTTGCTTTTATCTTCTACTTTCACAAAATTGTCGTGCATATATTTAGATTATTTTAAAATCATTCTGTAGAAAACAGTATTTATATATCCCACAAATCTGTAGTTTGTGGGATATTTGTGGCTAATGTTATTCTTGCAGCAAGAGATTCAAAATTGTTACTCTTCTCTTTTTGTTCACATTACTGCTTGAGCTAAGATATGAGAGTTTTCTCCAATATTTCAAGAATTCATCCTTACAGTTTCTACCTCAACTAGTATTCAAATTATCATTCTTCCATGTTGCAAATATTTTTACTGGTCTTTATCTTCTTATATATCAGTCATGCCTATTACCGAACTTAAGTCTTAGATACTTTGTAGAAAGATAAACCTTTCCCCCCACACGGAATGATTTCTGAGGTGCTCTTTTCTTATCAGCTTGCTTTTTGTAAACCTCTGAGGCTTTTGTTAAAGCTTTCTTTGTATAGGGTTGAACAAAAATAAACCAGCCCCAAAACACTCAGCCATCCCTCATGGCCAAAGCAGGATTTGAACTCAAATCCAGCCTTGCAGCCTGTGGCTATAACCCTGAAACCAAATTGGTTTTCTATAAAGATTTCCCTTCCCCTCCTTGGCTCCAAGGAAAAGGAAAACAAATCGAACACACACAGTATGTAGCAATTAATCATCTCTTTTGCAGTAGCAAGGAGTCCCAAAGACACATATTTATCAGATGTTAAATAAAACATCATAGGATTGTTCCTTTGACAAGAATACCCTCAAATGCATTATTAAGGATAAATCCAAACTAAAATGCAAAGGAAAATCACTGAAGCATACCACACATACTAAAATAAAATATCAGAGTTGGATGGGACATTAGAGGTCCTCTAGTCCAACCCCTTACTGAAACAAGAAACTCTATCCATTTCAGACCCTATCAATTTCTAACCTCCTCCCAAAAACCTCCAATAATGAAACATCCACAGTTTCTGGAGACAATTATCCCACTGATTAATTATTCTTACAGTTAGGAAATTTTACCCAATTTCTGTTCTTTAAAAAAACAAACATGCAGACAGAAACTGCCTCCCCCCCCCCCGCTTTTTATTTTATTTTATTTTATTTTTTCTGCATCTCTTACTTTTCCAAGGCAGAAATTCTTGGGTTAAAAAAGTAACAAACTAAACATATTTAAAAGGACTGCTCAAAAATTTTACCCCCCTTCAGCAGCCCTTCCACCATGGGCTTTAAACCCATTCTTCCTTCCAATGTAATGTTATATACTGTTTCTGGTGAATTACTTCACCAGGGTTCTTTAAAGTCACCTTTAAAGGATCCATGTGTACCCCTCTTCTATTGCCCTCTTGGGCCCATATAAGGGGGGGTCCACTTTTCCTTGAGCTTCCTCACTCAAGGCCATAATATTTACAATTATTTCTCTTTCATTCCCCATAATAACAATCCCCAATTTACCAATTAAGTACCTCCTGACCAAATTGCAGTTCCTTTTACCAATATAAAGTCCAGGTCCTTTTGCTACTGTCTGGACCATAGCAGATTTAAATATCGTTGCTTCTACTACATGTCCTCAGTTCCCTGATCCTTAATCTTCCCTTTCCCAATTCGCATTCCTGGAGGTATATAGTTCAGGGTAAATCTGGTGGCTCCGGAATCCACCGAGTACACCCCTTCCTCCTCCAGGGGTCCAAACTTTAAGGTTTATCAGAGGTTCCTAAAAAGCTGGACCAGAAAACAGATTAGTCCCCTGACACCCCTAATCCTCAAAATTCACCAAATTTGCTAGTTCTTCCCCCTCCTTCCTCTTAGGGCACTCATTTTCCCAGTGTCCTTCCTCCTTACAAAAGGCACATTTATTTATTTATTTAGGGACTGGGGAAATTTTCTCCTAGGGGTTTATATCCCCGGGTGCCAACTGGCTGTCCTCACCCCCAGCCTAGACCTCTCCCAAGACCCCTTACCGATTTCCTGATTACTCTTCCCTATCCTCTTTGCTGGCCTGTTTGCATCAATTGAGCCATCATTTTTATCTTATCTTACGTTTATCTCTCTCCTTTTCTCTCTTCCCATATACTTTCTGAGCCTCTCTTACTGGTAATAAATCTTCTGTTGTTTTAGTTTCCAATGTGTGTAATTTCTGCATTTTTACCCTAATATCTTCCCATGCTTTCCATACAAATTGATACTTCAACATCATTTGATGTCCTGGATTACCAGGATCCAAATGTTCATACTTTTGAAGTTGGCTTTTTAATCTTTCTAACCATTCAGTCATGCTTCCTCCTTTCCTTGTTCTAATCACAGTGCCTTCTGAATGTTAAGACTCTGAGGCACTGCATATTTAAATACCTTCTATTCCTTATAATCAGCCATAGCATTCCTCTCTGCACTCCTGTTACCATCCCACTTTGGATCTGCAACAGGGATCTCAGCCTGTTCATTCTTTTGTGAAAACTTTTTCTTACACTGTTCCCTAACTGCTCACCTAATCATCCCATTCTCCTCTGGTGTAAACATGTTTAAAAATGGGTTGCATTTCTCCCCATGAATATTCCATTGGTCCTAAAAACATTTCTACCCTGTTTTCCTACTTCAATAGGATCTTCTATTAGTTTGGGCAATTCTTTCCTAAATTGCCTGATTTCAAAAGCTGTTAGGGGGGGCAATTTTTTTCCCCCTTGGAGAGGGGTTTTCCCCTCTCTTGTCACCTTCCAAACTATAGGAACCTCAAGAAATACATAGCTTTCTACTTAACTCTTTCACACAAAATAGCAAATCAGAGTTCTCGCCTTTCAACCTGGCCAGGCATAAAACTTCACACAGCTCCTTTCTTTCTCTCTCTCCCCCTCTCTTCCATCTGATTATTTCCATTCTTTTAACACCTTCTATTGTCCTTCTAATTACTAAGAAACTAGCCTTCTTCACCCTTTCTTGCATTTACACCAGACACAAAAAATTTCCAAATACTTCACCCCAGGCAAAACAATAATTATTATTTTCAAGGAGCTTTTTAAGCCAATGAGCTCCATTTCCTTTTGGAATAAGGCCTTGTTGTTTTGTATATTACTGTTAGAGGGTCTCTCCCCCCCTCCCCCAGGTTTTTAGAAATGAGTCAACACAAACACACAAACACACAGACCCTTAAACATTGTTTCCAGACCTTTGGAGGTTTGTGTCCCTTTAAATTTCCACTTTTACTCTCTTGGGGCAACTTGTAGCTTGTTCTCCAGGTAGTGGGGAAATGCAAGGAGTGTTTCTGATAGAAATGTAATGGAAGACCTTAACCACTGCCTATCCATTCCCCACCGCTCCAAACCAAGCTGAGAAGCCCAATCTAATTTATTGGGTGGCCAAACATGTACTTAGGCCAGATATATACTGTAATGTATCATCCTTCCTCTTTCCAAATGCCTTGTTTAAAGCATTGACTTAAAATACTTCAACATTCTCCCTAAGGGATTCCCATCTCCCTAAGGGGGTTCATTCCAGAATGTAAATACCTTTCCTCTTTTTCCTTATTGGCCGGCACACTGGCCGGGGAGGCGTCCCTCCTCTTCAAACTCTTATTGCCCATTAATACCCCTCTGATATATAGATACCCCTCTGGTATCTTACCTGTCAGGCTGAGTTGAAGTCCTTCCTTAAGTCGGCCGACTTTCCCTTAGGTTTTCACTGGGTCCTGGCTTTTTGTCTCAGGATTTCCAATTCCTCTTTGTTTGAGCAGGGGCAATCCGACCTTTAGGGCTGGGAAAAACTTACCCAGGTGCGCACTCCCCTTTCGAATATCCCCGGCTGCCAAAGATGGAACGGATGCAAATCCCGGAGGAGCCCCCAAGGCTGTTATGTGCTCCTGGCTACTTTCCTTCGTGACCAGAGGCAAGCTTGCCTGACCAATAACCAGCCAAGACACAGTGAAGGCCTTTTGTTTCGTTTATTGCAATAAGCGGGGAGAGAAGCTATCAAAGCTTGGTTCTCTCCAAAGTTCCAACCCAAAATATCCCCTTCTTTATACAGCCCTAGTCCCGGCCGCACATCCCTCCTCGTTCCCCATTATACAGTGGTGAGCTGTATAAATAGTGGTTAAGCAGCAGTTTGGGCTGCTTCTGTTGTGAACTGAATAAAGAGTTGTTGTTTGCACCATTCGCCTCATCAATGCCTCACCGAACTAGAAACATAACAGGATGTTTCCAAAACACAAGGCATCCTGGAGCATCAAAATAAAAAAAACTCCAGCTGAAGCGCAACAGAGCCCAGCACTCTTAAGACAAGATGCAAACGAGATAAGGATTACCTTGGAGACCAGTGCTTAAGATAAAAGGTAGCTTCTCCCTGCCCCTATTTGCACCCTGAGAAAAAGACACCCGCCCCACACACAAACATACCTGGGGGGGGTCTCCCTCTAACAAAGCTTTGGGGGGAAACCCGGTTGCAAGCTGGGCTGGCGCGCGCTTGTCTTGCAAACTTGGAGAGCTGCGTGAAGGGAGCGCAGCCCAGCTGGGCTGCCGGGAGGGAGAGAGGAGGAAGCTCAGCTGCTGGAGGACCTTTGCACTGGGCAAGACAGCTTCTGCTCCGCCACTCTCCCACCCCAGCCCCGACTCCTGCAGACTCGCCGCATGGCTGGAGATGGAAGACATGCCTTCAGTGCACCTCCAGCTGCGCGGCCCAGTTCCTAACTAGCCACAGCCCAGCACCGGGCCGCAGACCGGGGGTTGGGGACCCCTGTGGAGCGTTTTGCTCAGAATTTTAAAAATAAATAAATTCAAATACTCACTTGGGATACCAGGAACAGAGTTTTATTGAGATTTAAAACTATTGCAAAAGTTGGTGGTCTTAGTCTCTTGCAGGAGATCAAGCCACACCAATAATTGTTAAAATCACATATTTATACCCTTTTCACGACGCTGGTTTCCCCCCACCCCTATCGCACTCAAGCCCACCTGCTTCCCCGCCATCAGCTAATCTGAAGCGCTTAAACATAATAAATTTTGTTCATACCCTCCCAGGAAAAAGGCCCCTTGCACCTGTTGTACCTGCATCATTTAACCGTTTAACCATGACCTTTAGCTTAGCATAAGCTCTAATCTTTATTTTTGTGTTTCCTCTGCTTGCGGTTATGCCTAGCTTCTGTTAACCTACTTATATAAACCACAACAGCTTATCTTGCAAGTGCCAAAGCCCCTAAAGTTAAAAGCCTAAGTTACTCCATTTTATAATTGATAAATTCACTCCTTAAATTTTAGTTAAGATTATTAAGATTAAATGTCATTAAGCAATTTCTAATCTATATATTTGTATATATATTTTTACCTCTTACAATCCACCACGTCTCTTTTGATCCTTTTAGAAATTGTTACAATTCAGACAATTGCAACAAACTCACTTCTTCTTCATCATCATTCTTTGGTTTACCTCTTACTCTCATCATTAGTAAATTTTCTCCATTTTTCAGGTATTTCTGTACCAAAATCACTTGCATACGTTCAACTGAATATTGAATAATTTTCACTAGAACTGGTATGAAGCAGGGCAACAGTATTAATCCACCCACTACCATAAACAAAATAATGCCCCATTTCTGCCATCCTCCCCCAAATACTTGACCAACCCAAGAGGTGTGCAAAATACCTGTCCATTTTTGCACAGGTACATGAGCTAGTTTCCTCATTTTAGAAATGATTTCCTCTATTACATTACCTTGATCATCTATTTGGAGGCAGCAATTTGTAAGATTAAATTTTCCACACACACCTCCTTCTTTAGCTAGCAAGTAATCTAAAGCCAATCGATTCTGATATACTGCTGTTCGTAGTTGGGTACTAGTCTTAGCAAGCATATCTAAAGCTGAAGCTGTTTCATTAGTAATAATCTCTAATACAGCTTGCAATCTTATTATCCTATTAAGCATATATATTGGGGTTCGATAGCCATACATTCCATCCTCTGCCCATGTGGCTGGTCCATACACTTGTATAATTCTTTCTGGAGGCCATTCTTCTTCACCTCATTTCTTTTGACTTGATATTTGTATACTTCATTTTTCTCTATGACCTATCTCATCATACACTGGAATTCCTAGTTTTTCTCCTTGTTGTATTGGGAGAAGGAAAAAACTAGGTTTAATTGCACCCAAAACACAGGCTCCATTCCATCCTTTGGGGAGTATTGCATAAGCATATCTCCCACAAATCCAATACATCCCATCAGGTGCTTTCCATTTTAAGGAAATATTTCCTGGGTTATCCCATAGTTCCTTCAGTTGGGTAATATTTTCAAAAGGGTTGGAGGGCTCAGTTTTATTTCCACCACTCCACCAAGTTCTAATAGGGTTGCCCTCTACTGTTCCATTTGTCTGTATCCCATTTTCACAGACCAATTGGCCTACTGGGATATTGAAATCTGCAGTGGCTTCCCTTATAAAACATACTTCGCCTATTATAGACGTTTGGGTAGTCCACCGAGAAGGTCTATCCCGTGATGTCCAAGTGAAATTCATCTTGGCTATGCCAGAGAGTTCTATCTCTCTTGTCTCCCAGGGCCATTGTTCTCCCATATTAGTGCCCCCACACACATAGCAGTTAGCGACATTTAGGGAGTCTACTATCTGTTCAGCCAAATCAATAAACAGATTTTTAGTTATGGTTGGGATCTCAATTTTTGTTGCCATTTCTTCATAGAAAGAGTGGAAAAGCCTATGTTCTTTAGGAGTTATGTTTTCTTGAGTTACCTGTATGTATATTGACGTATGGGGATCAATACCTGTTCCATCAACTCCAAATCCATATTCTTTAGATCCAATCTTAGGATCATAAAATTTAAAACAAACAGGAGTGCATTCTTCAATACCACAATTAGGTTTGCTCACTCCTAAGGTTAAATTGAACCAATTCTTACTTTTACTTTGTGGTTCTCTTGGACCAGGCTGAGAGGAATACCAATAATCTTCATACCCGCCTCCGTATCTTCCTGAGAAACTGCTTCGTTTTAGTACTGAGTGTACATACTTCTTTTTTTTAATAAGGTTTTATTGATTTTTTCTTATATACATATAATTTTTCAACCAACGTGCTGTCTGGGTTTAAAAGCACTAATACATATTTAATTCCTAATCCTTCATTCTTTCCTCTAGCCATTGATAGAATAAGTCCCAAGTTTGATAATATTCTGTTTCTTCTCTTTCTTTCAATCTCATAGTCAATCTGTCCATCTCTGCGCATTCCAGTATTTTTTTTAATTATTTCTTCCTCTGGTGGTATTCCTTCATTTTTCCAATATTGCGCAAACATTATTCTTGCAGCTGTTGTGACGTGTAAAATAAAATATAGGCTTTGTTTGTTAATCTTTTCTGGCGTTATACCTAGTAAGAAAAATTCAGGTTTAAAGTCTACATGTTCTCCCAATATCTTTTCTAACCAAGTACGTATCTTTTTCCAATAGCTCTTTGCTTTGTCATATGTCCACCAAACATAATACGTGCCTGAATTATGTTTACATTTCCAACATTTATCTGACATATTTTTAAACATTTTTGCTAATCTTGCTGGTGGCAAGTGCCATCTATAAAACATTTTATATAAATTTTCTTTATACAAAGTTGACATTGTCAATTTGTAATTTCTTTCCCATAACTTTTGCCATTTTTCTAGTTCTATATTGTACCCAAAATTTTTCGCCCATCTTATCATTGTTTCTTTAACTTGTTCACTTTTCATTTCCAGAATTAACAAAAAATTATACATTTTCTTGATTAGTTTCTCGTCTGAAGTTAACAAAATCTTATCAAATACAGTTTCTTTATAAAAAACCAAATAGTTTAACGTCTTTTTCATATCTATTTTGCATTTGTAAATGTGCCCACCACGACAAGTTGATACCCTGATTTTCCAATTCTTGTTTAGATTTTAAGTTCCCTTCAGGATTTAGAATATCTCTATATGTCCAAATTTTTTCAAAGTCTACCAAGTTTGGATGTACAAATGCTTCCATATTTGACACCCACCCTGGAATTTTCAGGTATATTTTACTTTTAAGTTTTTCCCCATACTATTAATAATAATAATAATAAAGTTGGAAGGGATCTTGGAGGTCATCTAGTCCAACCCCCTGCTCAGGCAGGAAACCCTATACCATTTCGGACAAATGGCTGTCCAGTCTCTTCTTAAAAACTTCCAGTGTTAAACTCCCCGGCGGAGAGTGAACTAATTAAAAAATTTTTGATATGTGCAGAGATGGATAGACTAACATTAGAAATCAAAGACAAGGATGAAACAGAGTATTATGAAGTTTGGGATAAGATGTACTATTGGTTAGACTCGAGGAGAAAAAGTCAGAACAAAGAAAGCTCGTCTAGAAGAGAGAAAGTGTAGATTTTCAACCTCAAGGTGAACGTAAGATAGAGATCAGAAAGAATATGAAACAAGAATTGAAATGGAAGTTATGTTGTAAATAGACGTAAATATGTATGTAAATATATAAATATGTAAGTAGTATAAAAAGCAATATGTAAATGGTATAATGAATACCTATCAATGAATAGGGAGATATATGGTATAGTATGTATGGCAAATAACAGCCAGAAAAGTCACACTGTGTTCAACCTGTTTTTAAATGTTTACTCAATAAAATTTATTTTTAAAAAAACCAAAAACTTCCAGTGTTGGAGCATTCACCGCTTCTGGAGGCAGGTTGTTCCACTGGTTAATTGTTCTAACTGTCAGGAAGTTTCTCCTTAGTTCTAGGTTGCTTCTCTCCTTGATTAGTTTCCATCCGTTGCTTCTTGTCCTGCCTTCAGTGCTTTGGAAAATAGCTTGACTATCCCTCTCTTGTGGCACCCCTGAGATAATTGGAACACTGCTATCATGTCCCACCTCGTCCTTCTCTTTCTTACTACATACCCAATTCCACAACCGTTCCTATCTTAGCTCCGTCCCTAATCATCTTGGTTGCTCTTCTCTGTAACTCTTCTAGAGTCCCTTCAACATCTTTTTACAAATCGCGTGGACAAAAACTGGATGCAGTATTCCCTGTGGCCTACCAATGCATTGTAAAGTGTATTAATACTTCATGTGATCTTTTCTTGATTCTATCCCTCTGTTAATGCGCCTAGCCTGTGTTTGGGCTTTTTTGGCGCTGCGGCACACTGCTGCTCAATATTTAATGATTGTCCAGCTTAGGACTACCGAGATCCCTTCACAGTTACTACTGATTGGAGCAAGTACCCCACTATCCTGTCATTTGTTTTTCTGCCTAAAGTGACCTTATACTTTTTTCACCATTGAATTTCATTTTGTTAGATAGTGCCCAGTGTTCAAGTCTGTCCAGATCCTCCTGTATCTTAAGCCTGTCTTCTGGAGTGTTGGCTATTTCTGCCAGCTTGGTGTCGTCTGCAAATTTGATGAGTTCCCCATCTATCCCCTCGTCCAAATCGCTGATGAAGATGTTGAAGAGCACTGGGCCCAGAACAGAGCCCTGGGGCCCCCCACTACACACTTCCCTCCGTGTAGATGCGGTTCCATTGAGGACACACGCTGAGTACTGGCCGATCACCAGCTACGAATCCATCTGGTGGTGAGGCTGTCTAACCCACGTTTTTCTATCTTAATCAAGTAGTAGGTTGTGATCTACTTTATCAAAAATGCCTTACTGAAGTCAAGTAAATAATCCACAGCATTCCTCTGATCCACTAATTTTGTCACTTTGTCAAAGATGCAATAAAATTGCCTGACATGATCTGTTTTTCACAAACCATGTTGGCTTTGGGTGGTTTGGGCTTTTAGTATGACTTTGTTGCCTCTAGGTGTTCGCTGATCATCGTTGTTTAATTATCTTTCCAGAATCTTCCCAGGTATTTGAGGTCGGCTGATAGGTCTGTAATTTCCTGGATCCATTTTTTTTTCCTTTTTGAAGATGGGAACTACATCAGCTCTTTTCCAGTCCTCTGGTAGTTCCCCATGCTGCTCGCAGATCTTTGAAAAATACATTCAGTGGTTCTGAGATCACATCTGCCAGTGTCCTTGAGAACCTTGGGGTTAATCCATCTGGTCCTGGTGCTTTGAACTTGTCCTAGCTGGACAGTGGCTCACTTACCATTTTCTTCCTATCTTAACTTGTGTTTCTATTCTGTTTTTTATGGCACTATTTTTGATAGTTTTGGTCTGTTTTTTCCCTTTGTGTAAAGACACATGCAAAAACGAGTTAAATAGTTCTGCTTTCTCCCTGGTTGCTGGTCAGCTTTTCTTGCCACTTTCACCCACTAATGACCAAGAATCATTTCCTTCACCTTTTTTCTTGTTTTTTACATTTTAAGAAGCTCGTTTTTTGTTATTTTTGACTTTGGTCGCAAGCCTTAGTTCATTTTTGAGCCTTACTTTCCCTCACTTCATCTTTGCAGGCTCGGGTTATTTGCTGATTTTCTGACTTGTTATGTGCCCCTCATTCCCTTTCTATACTTGTCCTTTTTATCTTTCAATTTATCAGAGAGTTCTTTATGCAGCCATGCTGGTTCTTTGAGAGCTGTTATTTTTCCTCTTTTGTTGGTATTGTGCTAGACCTGGGCTTTTATTATCTCACTTTTCAAAATTTCCCAAGCTTCTTGAGTTGTTTTCCCCTTGAGGATTCTCATCCATGGAATCCTTCCCAAGCCTACGTTTATTGAAATTAGCTCCCTCTTAAGTCCAAGACTCTAGTTTGACTGTTGTTCTATTGCTTGTGCTTCCATAATGTTGAATTCCAATATTACAATGATCACTCCTGCCGAAGGTTCTGTGGCTTCACACCTCTATCATTCATCTCTGTTAGTGAGAATTAGATCCAATGGCTAATCCCCTAGTTCGCCTTCTATACCTTTTTGGGAGACAAAGTGTCTGCTAGGTTTGTCAGGAATCTGTTTGATCTTCCACTTGGTGCAGAGTTTGTCTCCCAGTTGATGTCAGGGTAGTTAAAGTCCCCCGTTACTATTGTGATGTGCTTCCTACATACCTTAGTTAGCTGACTAGCAAAAGGTTCGTCTATTTCCTCTGTTTGGTTGGGTGGCCTATAGTATACACCTATGGCAATGTCATTTCCCCCCCCCCCTTTTATATTGACCCAAATGCATTCAAGACAGTTTTCATCATTGTTGTGCTCTATTTCTGCAGAGATGTAGTTATTTCTTACATATAGAGCAACTCCACCTCCTCTTTTATTTGGTGTGTTTCTTTTAAATAATTTAAATCCCTCTAGCTGTGTGTTCCATTTGTGGGTTTCATCCCACCATGTTTCCGTAATGGCAACAATATCATATCTGCCCTCATTAACCTGAATTTCTAGTTCACCCTGTTTGCTGTTCATACTCTGTGCTTTGGTGTATAGACATTTGAGTCCTTTATGACTGACCCTGTGTTTACTTTCTACATAACCTGTGTGGTGCCTGAGTTCCCCTATTGTCTTACCACCTATTTGGTTAGTGCACTTTGTGTGGCACTCACTATTAAAAGCTTGATTTTGCTTGACAGCAAGGTTGATATTCTTGTCCACACACACATCTATGTTACATGCACTGATAGCCCTATAATTTTTAGATTGCCGGGGACAGGGATGTTCTGTATCAATTAACTCACTGTCCCCGCTGTTTAGTTTAAATATTCCTCCAGAAAATCTGTGAATTTGCAGAGTAACTCAGTCCCTTTCTTTGATGGATGCAAACCATCTCTTTTGTACATTTTTTGGGTTGGACCAGCTACAGACATCGTGACTAATATATCCAAAGCCTTTCCCTTTACACCACTCCTTTAGCCACATATTGAATTGTGCTATATGCTGGCCTTTTCCATTTTGCTCCTTATACACTGGTAAAACCTCTGAAAAAGTAAGCCTACAGCCTATTCTGCTAAGTTCCTGCCCCAAGCTCTGGAAATCATTCTGCACAGAGAGTACATCTTTTGGGGACAGATCGTTAGTGCCAAGATGTACAATAGCCTCCACATCACAGTCCTTATCTACAATCTATCGAATACCATAACTATGATATCCTGGACAATCAACTAACAACTATAACACTGGAAAAAATTGACCATGTTACCCAGATGACAACGGAAGAAGGACAACAGAAGCACGACCAGATTGAATTGATGATGAATATCGTAAATAAAACAATGAGATTTGTTGATATAGTGGCTCTTTTATGGAAACCTGCCTGGCACAAAAAGAAAGCTAGAGTCAGATTTAAAAATGGGACTTAAATCTATACTTGATGGCTAAAAAAAGGTTTTTTAGAGATATGGTCTGAATTAATAGTAACAGATGAAAAGTAAAGCTGGGATTGATTCAGCTCAGGACATAGATTTATAACTGAGAAGGAATTATTGGCTAGCCCAGGGGTAGGCAACCTCAGCTCTTTTATGACTCATGGACTTCAACTCCCAGAATTCCTGAGTCAGCATAGCTGACTCAGGAATTCTGGGAGTTGAAGTCCATGAGTCATAAAAGAGCCGAGGTTGCCTATCCCTGGGCTAGACTATAGTTTGGAATTGTGAAATGAAAAATGTCTTAAATGCGTATCTATTAAGATTATATTTGGTTGAAATAGAGTAAAGATATATACCTTTTTTTTTACCTTATTTTTATTTTCTATCCTTTTCTTGGAGATAATATGTTTATGTTAGATATGATATCTATTTTGTAATGGAATGGAAACAACGGAATGGATATTGGCAATGTAAGATATGGTGTTAGTAAATAAATATTATTGTAGACATTATAACTGTTATGTTATGTAATTAGGGAAATTAGGGATACCTGAAGTATAAATAATATGTTTAATTAATGTCAAATTGGAATGTGGTAATTGGAATGTAGTAAAACTTAAAAACAGGACTTCGATTTTTGATAGGTAAAATGTGATTGATAAAAATTTGATAGATCGATTGAAATTTATCTAGAAATGTATTAACTTGAATATGTTATATTAATGGAGGGAAATAGAGAGGGAACCTCCAAGGAGTTAACCTGATTTGTAAACGTATGCTTTTGATTGTATAATTTATTACCCCATCCCCACGTTGTTTCCTAAATACTTTGTTTTTTTAAAAAAATGGAAAAATTAATAAAACTTGTTACAAAAAAAAAACAGAAAGAGAAGAAAATGATATACAACTTGGTAGATGGAAAAGGCTGTCCACAATTTAAAAATGAAGAAATAAAAAAGATAATTAAGGAATATTACAAGGAATTGTATGATAAAGAGGAAACTTCAAGAGAGAGAACCGTTCAATATTTAGAAGGAAATAATCTTCCAAAAATCCCAGAGACATTTAAAATCATGTTAGAGGAAAGAATTACAATGATGGAAATATCAGAGGCTATAAAAAGACAAAAAAATGGAAAAACACTGGGTCCAGATGGGCTACCGGCGGAGCTATATAAAAATTTACAAGATATACTAAGTGAACCGTTGAAAGATGTTTGTAATGGACTTTTGTTAGAGGCTAAACTTCCAGCCACGTGGATGGAAGCAAATATTACTCTAATACCAAAAGAAGATTCAGATTTGACACAGATTAAAAACTACAGACCGATTTCGCTGCTTAATGTGGATTATAAAATTTTCACTTCAATAATGGCAGAGAGACTGAAAAAATACTTAGTTGAATTCATACATCCAGACCAAAATGGCTTTTTACCAAAGAGACAAATCAAAAATAACTTAAGAGTGATAATGGACGTATTAGAATATTATGAACTACATCCAGGGAAACAATTGGCACTAATATTTCTAGATGCCCAAAAGGCATTTGATACGTATTGCTGTCTTCTCTGTTTATTTTTCTTTGCCGTATATGTTATAGCTATACCTCTAAAGTATGATTTAGCTGTATCCCATACATTTTGTAATGTTGTGTCTTCCTCTTTGTTTTCTTTAAAGAAGAACTCCATTTCTTTTTTCGCTAATTCTATAAATTCTTTTTCTTTTAATATAGATTTAAAGTCCATCTTGATCTTTTTTGTATTCCTCTCCATGTCACTTTTAACGGATTATGATCTGCCCATGTACCTATTTCTATCTCAATTTCCTGTATATTCGTCCTCAATTCAGGCGTCATCCAAATCATATCAATTCTTGACCAGGATTTTTGGCTGTTTGAATAAAAGGTGCATTGTAATTTTTCTGGATTAATTTCCCTCCAGACGTCTTGTATTCCAATTTCGTCTGTCATCTCAAAAAATCTTCTTCTTCCAGTTTTCCATGTTTTACTGCTTTTATAATCAATTGTTCCATCTACTATCGCATTAAAGTCTCCTACTAGACAAATATTTTGGTACTCCATTTCTATTATTTTTCTGTGTAGGTTTTGATAGAATTCTTCTTGGTTATTGTTTGGTGCATAAATTGCTACTAATAATGTTTGTTTTTGATGTAGATATATTTCTACCATTACAATTCTTCCTTCTTCATCTGAGTACACCATTTTGGAATCTATTGTCTCTTTGATATATACAGCAACACCTCTTTTTTTCTGATGTGCTGATGCATAATAAAGTTTCCCAATTTTTGAATATTCCAATAATTTATGATGTTGTTTTTTTATATGTGTCTCTTGCAAACAGATTATATCTATATTCAATTTCTGTAGTTTCCTAAAAATTTTGTTTCTTTTTGATGGGGAGTTTAGTCCATTTACATTCACTGAAAAAATTCCATTTTCCTTCTCCATTCCCATTATTTATATTTATGTCTAGTCGCTCTCGTAGTCCTCTGTTCTCTGGCAATTCCTTCACCTTCACCCTTTTGTTCATCTCTCTCTTTCTGTTCTCCTATTTGTATAGTTGCTCCTTGGGCTGTCTCTTCCGTTTGTTCCTGTTCCTTGCTCTCCTCTTGTCGTTGTTGCACTCCTTCATCTAGAATTGCTTGATTTCTTGCTTCGAAGTCCTCTGCTTTCCAGATTGAATCCAGTCGATATCTTGTGTTATTCCAGTTTATTAAGATGCCTTCCGGCATTAACCATCTAAAGTTTATGCCTTTTGCGATCAGCTTTGTAGTTAAAAAATGGTAGTGTCTTCGAGTGTCTCTTACTCTCTTAGGTATCTGTTTTAAAACCACGGTTTCTTTGTTTTTATATTGTAATGGCTCATCTCTCACTTTTCTCAGTACTTCATCTCTTGTTGTTTTCTTTATAAATCTTACATGTACTTCTCTTGGTAGTTTATTTTTCCTTGCGTAGCTTGAGTTCATTCGAAATATTTCGTCTATCTCCATTTGCATCTCTGCTCTATCTGCTTTCAAAGCTTCTGCCAAAAGCTCAATGATCACAACTGCTATGTTTTCTTCTCTGTGCTCAGGGATATTTTGAAATCTCAAATAGAGTTCCGCCTTTTCCATTTCCAAAATTGAAACTGCCCCCTCTAAATTTTGATTGGCTTGTTTCTAATTTTTCATTTTCTTGTAGTAACCTTTCCATTTTTTTATCAATATCCTCTGATTTATTTTCCATTTTCTGAATTCTTTGTTCGTTTTTAATAATCATTTGATGTTGAGCTTCAAATTGTGTCTTTATATCCAAGATTTCTTCGCTTAATTTCTCAAAATTACTTTGTGTCTCTTCATGATGTTTTTGCATCATCTCTTGAATCAATTTTAATGAAGCCTGCATTTCATTTTGGGCAGTGCTTACTTTCTCATGCTGCAACAGTTTCAATAGATCCTTGAGTTGTTGGGCTAGCTTGTCCGGCAGAGGGTGCAGAAGAGGTCTTCTTCGTAAGTCTAGTAATGTTAGATGTACTCATTTTACAGCCAACAATCTTAGAATAAAGTCCAGAATGTAAAAGGAAGCCAGCTGTTTTTAGCCAAATCCACCTCCTCCAGTCGAATCTCCGATACAAAGCGTTCACTTTCTCCAAATAATTTCTGTTTAGTTATAGCCAAAGTCAACAAATGTAACTATGAGAAGTCTTTTCCCTTGTAATCTCTCGCCAAGGCATTTTGTTTTCTACAGGTGTTATTGTTCAAGGTCGTATATTTCCAAAAGGGTTTTTCTAATGTTTATTTGTACTGTCGTTTCTTCTTTCGCCACTAGATGTCCTCATACACTCATTTATCAATGTCTGATATTCTTTAAGAGTTTTTCCCTTTCGTAGTTGCTCGCCGCTTTTAAATTAATTCTTCTGGGGGTCTTTGCTTTGCTTTTAGCTCTTCCCCAAGGAAAAAGGCACTGGCTCACCCAGTCTCAGCACACTGTTGACAGTCAGCCGTTTGGCGGAGCGCCACGGCTCCTCACTTTCCTTCCGGCTGGCGACGACTTGGGCTGCCTGGGCAGCCTTTCCTCCGTCCTTTCAGAGAGTTTCTTCAGTCCGCTCCGATCGACTGCCGTCTGATCTGGGCTCCTGAAGTGTCCCTCCTTTGTTGCCCCTCCAGGGCAACTTTCCAACCTTATTTGGGTCGCTGGGCAAAGCGAAATCAGGATGGGAAGCCGGAGCCCCGGCTTCTTCCACCCGTCCCATCGGCTACCAAAACCGGAAGTCACATACTTCTTTTCTAATCTATAACCTTGCCTCCAACTTAGAGATCCACACTTTGTATCCATTCCTTTTTCTATGGCTTTGCAAGCATCAAAACATATTTGGACCTTTCTAAATCTTGTAGTTGTCCGATTAGTTCCCAATAAGTAGCCCTGTTGTTTATTGTTACTATATGCCCATATTTTAATAATCCTGTGGTATTTAACTCCTTGGGGGTCAAAACACACACTTTTTCCTTTAGTATTGCATATTTGATACCTGGTTTGATTGTGTTCACATGTTCCAGTAACATTTTTACATTCAAGGAAAGTGTGATATACAAGAGTTTTGGTTATTTGTTTTCCATTTTTGGTTTTTGTCATACATGATTCAGTCGTTCTTCCTCACTTGCCCATTCGTACCCATCAGTAATCCACTCAAGTACCACCAGGTCATCCAAGTCCACATCATTAGCACTATAGGGTCCTAAAAGATCTTCAACTATAACTATATCACACTCTTCTACACAGTTATCATGAATGAGGACACAATTACAACAATGGATACAACAACAGCAGTTATACCAACACCTGCAATCACAGAACCAACACATCAGGTAGTTGTTCAGCCTTCTGGATTGGTAGTTCAATTTCCTCTGGTTGTGGTGTACCAAATAGCAGCATGGACATCCAATCTTCCCTGCAAAAGAAGAACATAACCAACAACCATACAACAACCAATCCTCCAGTGAGCATATATCCTCCTATTTCAATTGCATTTAATGTCATTTAGAACACTGGCGAATTTTGAATTTCAGAGGATTCTCAGTGGGTTCAATGGTCCAAATTGGTTCAGTGCTGGCTTTCACTCTGGTATGGTGAGTCCACCCCTTCTCTTTTGTGCGGACTGCTGTTTCAGTGGTTAAGAGTACTTGAAATGGTCCTTCCCATTTGGGTTGAAGTTTCTCCTCTTTCCAAGTTTTGATTAATACCCACTGTCCTGGTTGGAAATGATGCACCAAAAAGTCAAGTGGGGGCGTCTGTGCCAGTAGTCCTTTTTTCCTGAGAACAGATAAATATCTGGACAGATCAAAGACATATTTTCTAATATTCCTACCTTTTAGTTCAATCCCTTCTTCTTTTTCTAAAGTTCCCAAGTAAGGTAGTCCAAACAACATTTCATAAGGTCATAGACAAATGTCTTTTCGTGGTTTGGTCCTAAGTCTAAGAAGTGCTAAGGATAAACACTTGGTCCAAGGCATTTTTAATTCCATCATTAATTTGGTCAGTTGTTCCTTCAATATGCCATTAGCTCTTTCCACGTGGCCACTCAACGTTGGCATCCACGAAACATGATGTTCCCACTTGATTCCTAATGCCTCCATCACCCCTTGTAATATTTTAGATGTAAAATGAGTCCCTTGATCACTATCAATTACATTCATTACACCATACCTTGGTATAATATGCTCTAATATGATTCTGATTACAGTATTGGCTGTGGCTACAGCTGTGGGAAAAGCTTCCACCCATCCTGTTAAATGGTCAACCATGAGGGGCACATAACTAAGGCAGAATATCAGCAAATAGCCCGAGCCTGCAAAGATGAAGTGAGGAAAGCTAAGGCTCAAAATGAACTAAGGCTTGCGACCAAAGTCAAAAATAACAAAAAAAGCTTCTTTCAACATGTAAAAAACAAGAAAAAAGTGAAGGAAATGAGTCCATTAGTGGGTGAAAGTGGCAAGAAGGTGACAAGCAACAGGGAGAAAGCAGAACTATTTAACTCGTTTTTTGCATCTGTCTTTACACAAAGGGAAAAAACAGACCAACCTATTAAAAATAGTGCCATAAAAAACAGAATAGAAACACAAGTTAAGATAGGCAAGAAAATGGTAAGTGAGCACCTGTCCAGCCTAGACAAGTTCAAATCACCAGGACCAGATGGATTACACCCCAAGGTTCTCAAGGAACTGGCAGATGTGATCTCAGAACCACTGAACTGTATTTTTCAAACATCCTGGAGCACTGGGGAACTACCAGAGGACTGGAAAAGAGCTGATGTAGTTCCCATCTTCAAAAAAGGAAAAAAAATGGATCCAGGAAATTACAGACCTATCAGCCTGACCTCAATACCTGGGAAGATTCTGGAAAAGATAATCAAACAGCGAATCAGCGAACACCTAGAGGCAAACAAAGTCATTACTAAAAGCCAACATGGGTTTGTCAAAAACAGATCATGCCAGACAAATCTTATTGCATTCTTTGACCAAGTGACAAAATTAGTGGATCAGAGGAATGCTGTGGATATAATTTACTTGGACTTCAGTAAGGAATTTGATAAAGTAGATCACAACCTACTACTTGATAAGATAGAAAAATGTGGGTTAGACAGCATCACCACCAGATGGATTCGTAGCTGGCTGACTGGCCGTACTCAACGTGTGGGTCCTCAATGGAACCGCATCTACATGGAGGGAAGTGTGTAGTGGGGTGCCCCAGGGCTCTGTTCTGGGCCCAGTGCTCTTCAAATCTTCATCAACGATTTGGACGAGGGGATAGATGGGGAACTCATCAAATTTGCAGACGACACCAAGCTGGCAGGAATAGCAAACACTCCAGAAGACAGGCTTAAGATACAGGAGGATCTGGACAGACTTGAACACTGGGCGCTATCTAACAAAATGAAATTCAATGGTGAAAAAAGTAAGGTTCTACATTTAGGCAAGAAAAACCAAATGTACAGGTATAGTATAGGGGGTACCTTGCTCAATAGTAGTAACTGTGAGAGGGATCTCGGAGTCCTAGTGGACAATCACTTAAATATGAGCCAGCAGTGTGCTGCAGCTGCCAAAAAAGCCAACACAGTGCTAGGCTGCATAACAGAGGGATAGAATCGAGATCACGTGAAGTATTAATACCACTTTACAATGCCTTGGTAAGGCCACACTTGGAATACTGCATCCAGTTTTGTCACCGCGATGTAAAAAAGATGTTGAGACTCTAGAAAGAGTACAGAGAAGAGCAACAAAGATGATTAGGGGACTGGAGGCTAAAACATATAAGGAATGGTTGCTGGAATTGGGTATGTCTAGTTTAATGAAGAGAAGGACGAGGGGGGACATGATAGCAGTGTTCCAATATCTCAGGGCTGCCACAAAGAAGAGGGAGTCAAGCTATTTTCCAAAGCACCTGAAGGCAGGACAAGAAGCAACGGATGGAAACTAGTCAAGGAGAGAAGCAACCTAGAACTAAGGAGAAACTTCCTGACAGTTAGAACAATTAACCAGTGAAACAACCTGCCTCCAGAAGCGGTGAATGCTCCAACACTGGAAGTTTTTAAGAAGAGACTGGACAGCCATTTGTCCAAAATGGTATAGGGTTTCCTGCCTGAGCAGGGGGTTGGACTAGATGACCTCCAAGATCCCTTCCGACATTATTATTATTATCATCATCATCATCATCATCATTCGGCCACTAGGTGGCAGTTCAATATAATCTATTTTTATATGTTCAAATGGTCTCAATGCAGGAGGTCTCCCTCCCATCTCTGATCTCCTTAATGCCTGCTTGTTTACTTTCTTACAAACTAAACATCCTTCAGTTACTTGTTTTGCAACTGTATAAACTCCCTTGCATCCATACTTCTTCAAGAACACATCTACCAAAGCTTGAGCTCCCCAGTGAGATCCCTCATGGAGTGTTTTGATCACCTCCCGTGTTAGGGGTTTATTTAATATCTGCCTTCCATCAGGCAACACCCATTTCCCTTTCTCATTTTTATGTGCCCCCATTTCCAGCAAAACCTCGTTCTTTTTCACTAAAAATGGGTAAAACTTCCTCTTTCAATACTGGAGTTACCAACATCAAGACTTCTTGATCCTGGCATCCAGCTACTTTAGCTTCTTGATCTGCTAAATTGTTACCTATAGCTTCAAAGGTTGTTCCCTTTTGATGTCCATTTACATGTACTACCGATATATGTTTGGGTAGTTGTAATGCCTGCATTACTTCTTTAACTAATTCTTCATGTATCAGATTCTTTCCTTTTGAATTTATCAAACCTCTCTCTAGCCAGATCTTCCCAAAAGTGTGAACTACTCCACAAGCATATTTAGAGTCAGTGTAAATAGTACCAGATTTTCCTTTTAGCAACTTTAAAGCTTGTCCAAGAGCATACAGTTCACAAGTTTGTGCAGACCATAGTTTAGGTAAACTTCCAGCTTCTACCACTGTTTTACCATTTCCATCTACAATTGCATATCCATTCTGTTGCTTTCCTTCCACCACTCGGGAGGAACCATCTATGAACCAGTGTAAGCCTTCTTCAAGTGGGGAATCACGTAAATCACTTTAGTCTGCAGGTCTATAATATCCATACAGAAATGTTGAATCCCTTTTCTCTTCTAAAAATTGTCCAGGGTTCAAATTTGAATCTGTAGTTAAAACTAAATCAGACTGTTCTAATAATATTGGCTCATATTTCAAGATCCTAGAATCAGTTAGCCACCTACCAGCTCTTTGTTTCAAAATAGTTTTGACCTGGTGAGGTGTGCTGACAATCAAAGCTCCTCCAAAAGTTAGTTTCCTACTTTCTTGTACTAAAATGGCTGTGGCTGCTATAGCTTGGATACAAACTGGCCAACCCCTGATTATGGGATCCATGAGTTTAGATAGGAAAGCCACTGGTTGTTGTTGTCCCCACTTTCTTTGAGTCAATACACCCAAAGCTGTACCTTCATCTACATTTACATACAAATGAAAAGGTTTCACCAAATCTGGTAAGGCTAAAACTGGAGATTTAGCCAAGTTTTCTTTTAGTTTATGAAAACTCTGTTCCTCATCCAAGGTCCAGATTAACTTCCATGATTGTTCCTCTAATAATTTGCTATACAAGGGCTTAGTTTGTTGTGCATAATTATCTATCCACAGTCTACAATACCCTATAAGACCTAAGAATTTTCTTAGATCCCTTTTTGTTCTTGGCAGAGAAGTTGTCATGATTCCTTCAATTCTTTCTGGCGTGATTCTCTTTTTACCTTCACTTATTAGATGTCCTAAATATTTTACTTCTTGTTCCACATATTGCAATTTAGTTTTAGACACTCTTAGTCCATTTTCATCCAAGAATTTTAATAAGTTATCAGTGGCCTGTTTCACCTTATCTTTCTTTTCTCCTGACACCAAGAGATCGTCCACATGTTGTATTAAATTGGTTCCTGGAAGTACTTCAAATGCTTCCAATACTTGTTCTAATATTTGTCCAAATAAATTTGGGGATTCAGTAAATCCTTGAGGTAAAACAGTCCATTGATATTGTTGTTTTCGACCCGTGAAAGGTGTCAACGCTGCTAACATTGGATGTTTTTGCTTTGACAACAGTTGGAGATGCAACCATTTTCTTCTTATGTATTACTCTTAGAGTTAGAGCTAGAGTTAGATGATGCTGGGGGGAGGAATGTGCATGAGTGTTTAGCTAGACATAATAAAACTGAACCTACTGTGTGAACCAAGGTTATTGAAATAAGAGATGATAAGAATTGGCGGGCTGGAGAACTGGAGGGAAGGCCTGCATTTCAAACTAATTGGAGAATGTGATTTATGACTGTTAATTGGAGGAGGGAATTGTGCTTTGATACTATGTGCTCAGGGGAGGGGAATCCAGTTTTTGGCTTCGACTGTGTTAATGCTGATGCTATGCTTCTCAAATAAAGATTCTTTAAGGTAAACAATGCCTCGAAGTTCCTTGAAGAGTTTCATCTGTCGGAACCATGACAAAAGGGTTTTCCCACTCAAAAGCAAATATTTTTGTGGAATCCTTATGGAGTGGGCAAGCCCAAAAGGCATCCTTTAGATCCACTACACTAAACCATGCATGTCTAGGAGGAATTCGTCCCAATAATGTATATGGATTTGGCACAACTGGGTGCCTGGTTACCACAACATTATGTAAGAGACTTAAATCACAGACCATCCTCCAGTTGCCATCTGGTTTCCTTACAGGGAGAATTGGGGTATTGAAGGGTGACATTGTTGGCTCTAATAAGTCATCCTTCAATAAAGTGTCTATTACTACTGGTTGTAAGCCTTTCCTTCCTTCCAAGGAGATGTTGTATTGTTTTTGTCTAACAGGCTCACTCCCTTCTTTTAATTCTATTTTGAGAGGTGTTATTTGTAATCCTCCTCTGTTTCCTTCTTGGACCCACACAATAGGATCTATGTGTTGTTCATCTTCCCTTGTGAGTTTATACAATCCCAAATGATTTGGAAACGTAATTGTCAATCCCATTTTGCACAGTAAATCCCTTCCTAATAAATTCATTCCTGCTTCAGGTATATACAGAAATTCAGTAAATAATACTAATTTAGACTGGGGCTTTAAGAGGGTAGTTAATTGAGGTTTTTTTTTTTACAAATTTAGTTTGACCTTCTATTCCAGTGACAGGAAGAGTTGTAGAAGATAATTCAACTCCAAGGGGTAGTTGCCACAGTGAACTTCTGGATGCCCCAGTATCGATAAGGTCATTATTTGTTTCTTGGGTCCCACCTCTAAGTTTATCAAAGGCTCTTGGTGGGATCCCTCAAAAAAGAGCCTCTGACTTCCCTAATACTCCTCTTCCTCCTCCATTAATTGATAGAGTTTCTCTTCATGTCTTTGTTTAGGACAGTCTTTCTTAAAATGGCCGACCTGACCACACCCAAAACACTTCCTTGGTATGTTTCGTGGAGGTGCCTCTTGTGTGGGTGTATGTTTGTATTTAGTCAGGGTGCCTAAAGGTATTGCCGGTGATTGCCATCTTCTAATTGATTGATGCCCAAACTTTACTTGTTTCTTCTCTTTCTGCCACTTTCCTTTGTCCAATTCTTTCTCTTGTCTAACCACCTCCCTCATGCTTGCTACCATAATCTTTCCCTGTCTTTCTTGAGTATCCAAATCCCTTCTAACATATATTTTCTGTGCTTCTTTTAACAGATCATTCATTGGTTTTGTGTTCCAGGCATCTATTTTCTGTAATTTCTTAACTTATGTCTGGCCAACTGTTTGTTACAAAATTTAGTTTTAAAAGGGCTTGTGTTGCGTCAGCATTTGGGTCCATTCCAGAATACTTTCTCATAGTGTCTTTAAGACGAGTTAAAAAGTCTGAGGGGGATTCATCCTTTTTCTGAGTCACTTCCAAGACTTTGGAAGCATTTTGGGATCGTGGGACTGATAACTTAATCCCCTCTATAATCATAGTCCTTAATTCCTCCATATTCTGACGATCAGCAGGAGTATTGTTATTCCAATTGGGGCGGGCCAGTGGGAATTTTTTTACAATAACAAGTTTTATTAATTTTTTTTGTTTTACAGCCAAGTGCTTAAGACACATCGTGGAGATAGGGCACTCCATAGAACAAAACAAAAAATACAGTCATACATATACAATTTAAACTACTTCTTTAAAGGTTCCCTCTCTATTTTATCAATCAGAAAAAGAAAAAAGAAAAAAGAAAACAAAAACACAATAACAAAAAACAAAAACTGTCAATCATATTTTCACCCGTTTTCAGGCTTAAACTTTCAATTAACCTATTTCAATTTAATCTTACATAAACATATAATATATAATTCGAGCATTCCTACAATATAAATTGTTTAAATTCTATCTCTTATTATTCTGTTCCACATACATATTTTGTAAATGAACATAACTTTATGTATTTTAAAACCATTACATTTTAGCCTAATATAATAAAACAATAATTATTTCTATCATAAACATATAACTGTTATATTTTAATGTTTCTCAACTATATTCTATTACATATATTCTATCAAATATTTTTTATAAATCCCGGGTCCGAAATTTCTTCGCTGGCGGGCCCATTTGGGCTAAATGCCACCCTGGAGGGGTGGCCACCGAAGGGCGAACCTTTGAGGAACGGGAGCCGGCGGTAGCCGGCTTACTGAACCCAAAGCAGCCCCTGGAACCAGCAAAAGAAAGGCGGATCACATTTATGCGAGCCGCCATTCCCAGCTGATCGTCGGAGACAGAAAACAGCTGATTTGGAAGGCAAGCAGCCGGGACGGGTGAGAATATGCTTCTTTTCTCTTTATGAAGTGGATTTAATTGAAGACTGTCTTTAAAACGAAGCTGGAAGGCTGAAGGGAGGAAGGAGGTGGATTTATTCCCCCCCCCTTCCCGGATAAACGGCAGTTTAAGCGAAGAACTGATTTGGATTACTTTAAAAACCTTTCTAATTGGAGAAATTATTTTATTTTTGGAAGGAGAGGAAGACTTAATAACTGGGAAAAGCCACCCTGTTTTTTTTCTGTTATTTTTATTAACTTTAAAGAACTTTAAAGAACTTTGAAACTGAGTTCCCACTTTGGACATTTTGTTTCCTTTCTTTACCACTTAGTGGCTACATTGTAATTTTCCTCTCTTTGTTCTCTGATAGCTTTGTTTATTCAGCTGCAAGACTTGGCTGCAAGCCCAGACATCCTTATCTCTCTCAAAAGCTATTGAGAGGGAAGTTCCCAGCTCCTTCTGTGAATGTTTGGTTTTCTTAACTAGCTATATATATTTTTACAGCAAAAAAAATAGGGTTTTGTTTTTTCTTGTGGGTGACTGTGAAATAAATTTTTTAATTTACAATTAGATCATTTTTCTTTATAATATTTTTGTTTTTACATGACAATTCTTTCTTTTCTTTTTCTTTTTGATTTTTCTTTTGGATATAAATACATCTTTTTTCTTTGGCCTTTTTGTCTGCTCTTTTTACTTTTCTTTTTTATTCTCCCTCCTTTTGGGATGGTTGCAGAAATTTTTTGTTGTTCCCCTTTTTTTTTTCCTTCTCCTTAATTAATTTTTTGCTGGAATTATTAGTACTTTTTTCCTTTCTTTTTTCTTGTTTTTCCCGTTAAAAGTACGTGTGCCTTGTCTCTGATAATAGGAGGGCATTGGATTACAATTGGCCATCGGGCCCTCTGGTGGATTATAACTGGCCATTGGGCCCCTCAGTGGATTATAAATAAATACAACAACTAGAAGATGAGCATCTCAAATTTGGCTAAAGGGGTGAAGAAGGGCTCTTCGGCCCCCGCTTCAACCTCGGTGAGCCCAGCTCCTCAAAAATCAATTACTACATTTCTACAACAGGAAACTCAACAAAAAGATACGCAAGCGATACTCCAAGCAATTGTAGACTCCAAAATGGAAATGAAAAAAGATTTGGATAAAAATTATGAAGACTTGAAAAGTGATCTTCTTAAAATGGATCAAAAAATGGAAACTTTCCAACAGGCGATGATAGATACTCAACAAAGAATACAAAAAATAGAGGATAAGTCAGAGATGGTTGATCAGAAACTAGAAGCATTACAAGATGAGAACCAGAGATTGGCACAAGTTAATGCGGAATTGGAAGACAGGATCGCTGTTATGGAGATGGAACGGGCGTCATACTTCTTGAGATTCCAAAATATCATAGAAGAGAAAGATGAGAACCTGTTAGAGTTGATGTGTGAGCTATTGGCGGATCGACTTGGAATGGAAATGGATCAAATGAAAAAAGAAATGGACCAGGTCTTTAGAGTCAATTCAAGCTATGCAAGAAGAAATAGAGTTCCCAGAGAGGTTCACGTAAGATTTCTTAAAAGAGCAATACGAGATGAGATTTTGAGAGCAATAAGAGACCAACCACTGAAATATAAAGATAAAGAACTTCTAGTTCTTAAACAGATCCCGAAGAGAATAAGAGAAGCACGAAGAGAATATCAATTTTTGACAAGGAAACTACTGAACAAAGGAGTGAATTTTAGATGGTTGGTCCCAGAAGGATTATTAATTTTTTGGGACTCGAGAAGATATAGATTGGATACCCCACTTAAAGCAGAGGAATTTTTTAATAATCATAGAACCTTTCTGGAAGGAGGCGATATCAGATCTAAAAAACCAGAGGAAGAAGCAGGAGCATCGAAACAAACAGAAGAGGAAGAACCTAAAAAGACTCAATCAGAAGAAGACGTAAGACCCAAGGATCAGAGACAGATAACTTCTCCTAGAAGACTGAGATCTAAATACAATTAAAACTATGGAAGAAATTGAAATTTTTTCAACAAATATAAATGGTCTTAACTCCCCATCAAAAAGGAGTAAAATATTCTATAGATTACAAAAATTAAAAATGGACATAATTTGTCTCCAAGACACACATATAAAAAGACAACACTTTAGACTTCTAGAACAACCAAAAATAGGCAAACATTATTTTTCATCGGCACTGCAAAAGAAAAGAGGGGTAGCTTTCTATATAAAAGAGAAGATGAACCCAAAACAAATTTATGCTGATGATGAAGGAAGACTATTAATGGTGGAAATTACATGGAACCAAAAACAAATTTTGATGATTGCGATATATGCCCCCAATGAGAAACAAGACCAATTTTTTCAGCAACTATATGATAAGTTAATGGAATTAAACTATCAAAACCTTTGTATTCTTGGAGACTTTAATGCGATAACTGATGCAAAACAGGATTATAAGAGCTACAAACAAGGGAAAAAAGGGGGAAATACCTTATCTAATTCTTTTCTAAAGATGAAAGACGAATTAGGTATACAAGATATATGGAGAGAAATGAATCCAGATAAAGCACAATATACATTTTATTCAAATAGGCATAAATCCTGGTCACGAATTGATATGATATGGACTTCTTATGATTTAAAGACTATGATACAGGAGATTGAAATAGAACCTAATATTTGGGCAGACCATAATCCAATTAGAATGACGTGGAAAGGAACTAGAAAGAAACTAAGATGGCGGCTGAACAAAGCTATATTGAAAGAAAAGGATTTTTTTTAAAAATAAATAAGAAAGAAGAAACTTCCATTCAAAATGTATGGGATACAGCGAAAGCTTATTTTAGGGGCGTGGCTATAACCTATGTGGCCAAAAAGAATAAAGAAAAGAAACAAACACAACTTAGATTGAAAGAACAATTTAGTAAATTGGAAATGGAGCTACGAAATGATCCACAAAAGAAAGAATTGAAGACACAGATAAATTAATAAAACACAAATTAAATTTAATGGAAATGGACATAAGGGCACAACAGATTAAACGATGTAAACAGAATTTCTTTGAAAATGCCAATAAACCCGGAAGATGGTTGGCATATAAATTGAAAAAAGAAAGAGAAAAAAGATTGATAAGTAAACTACAAGACACAAAAGGCCAATTGTACTGTCACAATGATGCAATTAAAAAAATTACTACAGCTTATTATGAGACACTTTATAAAACTGAGGTGGTTTCGAATGAGACAATACAGGAATATTTAAAAGAAGCGGACCTTCCAAAGGTACCAGAGAATATGCAATACATATTAAATGAGAACATAACAATGATGGAGATTACAGAGGCGATAAAAAAACAAAAAAAGGATAAAACTCCGGGACCTGATGGTCTCCCTGCAGAATTTTATATAGCTTTACAAGACATTGTCAGTCCGATTTTGAAAGACCTTTGTAATGAAGCTTTTTCAGAGACAAAAATACCAAATTCCTGGAAAGAAGCTAACATCTCTCTTATACCTAAAGAAGACACTGATTGTACACAAATCAAAAACTATAGACCAATATCTTTATTAAACGTGGATTATAAAATATTTACTACAATAATGGCAGAAAGAATGAAGACATTTTTGACTGAATTTGTCCATTCAGACCAAAATGGCTTTTTACCAAAAAGGCAGATAAAGAATAATTTAAGGATTATTTTAAATGTGTTGGAGTATTATGAAAACCATCCGGGGAAACAGTTGGCACTCATATTTCTTGATGCGCAAAAAGCTTTTGATAATCTTAATTGGCAATTTTTGTTTCAACAGTTGAAGGAGATGGACTTTGGCGGAAATTTTATAAATGCAATTCAAGCAATTTATAATAAACAATCAGCAAGGATACTTATAAATGGAGATTACACAGACAGCTTTGAAATTAAAAAAGGCACAAGACAGGGATGTCCATTGTCCCCTTTGTTATTCATTTTTACATTGGAAGTGTTGGCTAGAAATATTAGGCAAGATATTGAGATTAAAAGATTGGAGATAAAAGATCAAAAATACAAACTACAGGCTTTTGCGGATGATTTAGTTTTTATTTTGGAGGAACCATTAGAGACAGCTGTTAAACTCTTGCGGAAAATAGAGAAATTTGGAGAAGTGGCGGGGTTGAAGATAAACAGGGAAAAGACTAAAGTATTAACGAAGAATTTAACAGATAAACAAAAAATTCAATTTGCTAAAAAGACAGACCTTCAAATAGCTAAAAAAGTTAAATATTTAGGTATCTATTTAACTTCAAAATATACAACAATAAAAGAAGACAACTACGAGAGATTACTAAAACAAATAAAAGTGGACTTGGAGAAGTGGAAAAATCTTCAATTATCATTATTAGGAAGGATAGCGACTGTTAAGATGAACATTTTACCTAAGCTAATTTTTCTTTTTCAAACAGTTCCTGTCAAGTTAAATCAAAAAATTTTCGATGAATTAAATGCTACAATAATCAGATTTATATGGGAAGGTAAAAAAGCTAGAATTAAAATTAAATTATTACAAGATTCTAAAGACAGAGGGGGCTTTGGACTCCCGGATTGGAGACTTTACTATCAGGCAGCTATTTTGCTTTGGCTTAAAGAATGGATTACATTGAGAAACAAAAGGCTTCTTTATTTATAGGGGCATGATTTGCAATTAGGTTGGCATGCATTTTTGTGGTATGAGAAAAATAAAGTACATAAATATTTTCAAAATCATGCTATAAGGAATGTATTGTTTTCAGAGTGGGAAAAAATTAAACATAAAATTTATATGAAAATACCTGAGTGGATTTCGACAATGGAAGCCTTTTCCTACCCAAATTTAATTAATTATGATAAACTCGTTAGCTATAAAGATATTTTGGACAAAGATGGGAAACTTAAAGACAGACAAATTCTTCAGCAACAGGGTATTGACTTAACATGGTGGTCTTACTTGCAAATTCAGACAAGATATGAAAAAGATATAAAGTCTACAGGATTTTATAAAGAACAGACACCGCTAGATAAAATATTGTTAAAAACTGATGAACATTTGATTAAAAAACTCTATAAATTTCTGCTAAGATGGAAGATGGAAGAAGAGCAAGTAAAAGAAACAATGATAGTATGGGCTAAGAACTTTGGATACTCTATAGACTTAGAAGATTGGCAAAAATTATGGGATCGAAATATTAAACTTACTAAAGCGGCTGCATATAAGGAGAATTTATATAAAATGTTTTATAGATGGCATATGACACCAGTTAGACTAGAGAAAATGTTTAAAAATGTATCAAATATGTGTTGGAAATGTAAACAAAAACCAGGAACTTATTATCATATCTGGTGGATATGCCCTAATGCAAAGATATATTGGCTTAAAATTCACAGATGGCTAGAAAAGATGACTAAGATACAGATAGAATTCAAACCGGAATTGTTTTTATTAGGAATATTAAGATCTAATTACGGAAAAGAGAATGAATATTTAATTTTACATATATTAACAGCCGCGAGAATAGCATTTGCCCAATTTTGGAAAAATGAAAAGATACCACCTGACCAGATTATTATTATGAAAATATTGGAATGTGCAGAAATGGATAGATTAACTTTAGAAATTAAAGAGAAAGAAGACACAATTTTCTTTAAAACATGGGAAAATTTTTATCAATGGTTAGCAATAAGATAGAATGAAAAAAGATGATGAAATTAAATAAGATAAATGATGTACTTTCTTTTGAATATTATTTTTTAACTTTTTGGCTAGATGTTTACATTTAACTATAATTAATTATAATTAATAAGCGTTATATTGATATTTATATGTAACTATATTTACTTAGTAATACATCACTAATAGTATACTGATTATTGTTACTTATAGAATGAATGATATGTATTGGGTTAAGTTTTTACCATTAATAGTGATAAATTTATTAATATAGCTTTTTAGTATTATGTTAATTATGCATACTTAATATGTATACCCGGACGACAGTCTGCTTGCTAAAGCGTTGATTTATTGTTGGGGGTAACCCCATTATTGTATCTATCCCTACCCTTGGTTTAATCCTTGTTTTTTTACCCTATGTTATACCTTTACCTACCCTTCCCTTTCTATCCCGATAAAAATAATAAAAAATATTTAAAAAATAAAAAATAAAAATAAAACAATAATTATTTCTATCATAAACATATAACTGTTATATTTTAATGTTTCTCAACTATATTCTATTACATATATACTATCAAATATTTTTTATAAATCCATCCAAATTCCTAAAAGTTCCTCAATTATTTCAGTTTAGTCCACTTAATACATTGCTAATTAACTTTCAATTCTTATAAGTAAAAATATCAGTAATATTTCACCAATCTCAATCTAACTCCTTTAGTTTTAAATTTTCCAATTTTCCCTATTGCCATTCCAAACCATAATCAAATCCATAATTTAAATCTAATGTTGACTCAGACCAAAATAACCTTAAAAATCTCAAAAGTAATAGCTCAATCAAAGTCTCTAAGAACCCTTTTTACCCATCAGATAAAATTTTAACTCTCATTTTTAAATCTAATTCTAGCTTTCTTTTTGTGCCAGGCAGGTTTCCACAGTAGGGCCTCTAGTTCCTCCCATCTTAGTGTTTGGCTATAAGCATTTTCCCACCATTGAGTCCAATCATAGTCTTCTTCTCTTTTATCCAGTGTTATCTGCACTATCATATTGTCAGCGTTTTTTGTGCCTTGTGTTTGGAAGTCCATTCCTGTTGCTTTTACAATTGTAAATGTTTTAGTTGAATTCTGCCTTTGCTCATCAGGAATCTCCATCATTTGCATGTGGGGTGTATCCTCTTCCTCATCAGTAAGTTGTGGGTATATTTCATCCATCTCGTTAAATTGTAGATCTGATTGTGTATCATAGTCAGTCAGGATTTGAGCCTGAGTTTTCAATTCTGAAACCCCCTTTTTCCCAAGCATTTCAACGTGTTCTCTAAATTCCACTCTCATTTCTAAAAAAATTTCTAATATAAGTCCATAATTAATCTGTGAATAGGATTCCATCCTCTCTTTTTTCAGCGTTGTAAAATATAGAGTCCAAACCGAAATAGGGAAAGGCAAATAGTCAAGTCCAGCACAGAAACAAAAAAAAAACAGCAAGAGTCCCAATCAGTAACAGTCAATCATTATATTATAATCCTAGAATGGAAAAGAAAAATCCATTTTTTGGAAGTATGTTCAATATTGTAAAGTCAAACGTGGTACAAGTAGAAACTTGAGCAAGTTCCAAAGGAAATATACCAGTCTGGGCGTCACGCCAAGATCAGGGAGTGAAAGTTCAGCTGAAGATAGTTATTTTGTATCAAAGTTTCTGGGCTTCACGCCAAGTTCCAGGCTAGCTTGTAGCCATAACAATCCACATGAGTCCACCCAGAAAACAGGAAGTTTTTTTTTTTTTGAAGTAGGCAATACTGTTCAGGAGGGGGGGAGGGAAAAAAGCACTCCATCCCCCTCCCTAAAGGTTTTCACTTAAACTAAAGATAAACAAGCCAAAAAAGAAGGAGTCACAATAAGGATTTTTTCCAGGATGCCCGAATTAGAAGCTCGTATGAACAAAAAAAAAGAAAAAAGAAAAAAGAAAAAAATAATTATTTTTCCAAAGCCCATTTTCCCCAGTATCGGAACGCTGCCTTCTCAAACTAGGGAAATAGTCCTTAAAGCTATTAACAGGGAAGTAGATAGTTTAACAAGAGGGAAGGAAAGGTCTCACCCGGATCTTCCACGGTGGTTCTTTTTGCTTAGATGTTGCTGTGACTTTCGGCTGGAGCAGCTAAGTGATCGGCCATGTTACTGGCCGATCTTTTCCCCGTCGGCCCAAAGGTGATTTCTCGGACCGCAGAGGGAGCTGCCGCTCCCTCCGCGATCAACGAGTGCCCTCCTCTACGGTGGTCGCCCCTCCAGGGCAACTTTCGACCCTGTCCAGGGTCTACCGGCGGGGGGAAACCGGACGGGAAAGAGAGCAAGTTCTTTGCACGTCCGCTGGCGCTGCCACCGGATCCGGAAGTCGCCAGTGGGAATTTTTGATCTCCTATAGGGCTTTGAGCGTTCCTATCATTATAACTTTTAATGGCAGCATTCCTGATTAGTTGCCGCTCCTCTGGATTAAAAACAATATTTAGGATAGAATTTAGTTCATCCCAAGTATATATATTTGGCCCTAATAAATTATCAAACTGTTCAGCCACCCCTAAGGGGTCTTCTATCAAATTTTTCATGTCCTTTTTAAACATTGTCACTTCACTACTTCTCAGAGGTTCCTGGATATATCCTATAACAGGGACCCCTTGTCTCATTCCACTAGCCACTTCCTTTAATGGGAACTGATTTATGGGTTGCATGTTTGAACAATTTTTTGTTATGGTTTCTTCTTTCCCTTGCAATTGATTCAGTTTAGTTTTCAATTCTGATAAGTCTTCTAACACTTGTTTATTTTGTACATCTTCCTCTTTAAAAGGAAGTTTACTAATATTAGGATTATATGGTGGGGGTGGATTCCATTTCAATTGTACATAATCCCCTTCTTCATTTGCATTACCTTCTTTATTTTCTAACACAAAGTCTCCAGCTGGTTGTTTACTCTGACCGAGGAATAAATAATCAATCTCTGGAGGCCATTTATCTGGTGTCCAGATTACTGCATAATTAATTTCCTCAGGAGTTTTATCCTTCTTATTTAACACATAATTATATAAAGACTGACACATAAAGTAATTAAAACTTCCTAACCTTGGCCATTGAGTCCCTTCATCTATTTGCTTTTGTCCCCAGATAAAATAACAGTATTGAATCATTAAATTCTTATCTAAATCTTTTACCATCCTGTGATAAGGAGGATTCTTCCATCCGGCCAGAATCTTGCCAAGGGGACTGTTGGGGTGTATGGAAATTTTAGCCATCTCCCCCTTCACCTCCTCTTGATCCTCACGGCTCCTCTTGGAAGGTCTATTACCCATGGGTGACTACCGTTCAGTCCTCAAGTCCTGACCGATCTAATGAGACCACCATTCACTTCACCAAGTCGCTTTATCTGTTTCCGGCCAATCTCCTCGCGGAGGTATGGTAACACGTACTCAGGAGTCCACTGTCATTTCGCCTTGCCAGCCCTAATGGCCCTCAGGGCATCTCATTCACACTCTCACAGATCTCAGACTCAGACTGACCTACCCACCCAGCCGCCCAGGTAAATGTGAAAAATCCTTTATTTTCTTACCTGGGTCTGTGCACAGTTTCCCGGCGTTGGATATGCGACCCACCTCATCAGTTGCAGAAGCTTCCTATCTTACTCTGCTTCCCACCTCATCAGTTTCTGGAATGTCCTTATCAACTCTGCTTCCAGGAATCCGCTATTTGGGGTCTGGTTCCTCACAGGTGCTGGGCCGGTTGTCGTCGCCCTCTGGAAACCGTCAAAATCGATGTGGCGCCTGTTCCCTATGGGAGTGGCGACCCCCGGGGTCCGGGGACCGTTTGGATATCCCAGGACGAGCCCCCAGGTTGTTTGGAGCGTTTTGCTCAGAATTTTAAAAATAAATAAATTCAAATACTCACTTGGGATTCCAGGAACGGAGTTTTATTGAAATTTAAAATTTTTGCAAAAGTTGGTGGTCTTAGTCTCTTGCAGAAGATCAAGCCACACCAATAATTGTTAAAATCACATATTTATACCCTTTTCACGATGCTGGTTTCCCCCCACCCCTATCGCACTCAAGCCTACCTGCTCCCCCACCCCGATCAGCTAATCCGAAGCGCTTAAACATAATAAATTTTGTTCATACCCTCCCAGGAAAAAGGCCCCTTGCACCTGTTGTACCTGCATCATTTAACCGTTTAACCATGACCTTTAGCTTAGCATAAGCTCTAATCTTTATTTTTGTGTTTCCTCTGCTTGCGGTTATGCCTAGCTTCTGTTAACCTACTTATATAAACCACAACAGCTTATCTTGCAAGTGCCAAAGCCCCTAAAGTTAAAAGCCTAAGTTACTCCATTTTATAATTGATAAATTCACTCCTTAAATTTTAGTTAAGATTAAATATCATTAAGCAATTTCTAATCTACATATTTGTATATATATTTTTACCTCTTACACCTCCACTAGAAAGTCACCATACAACCAGAGTGGAACAGATCTTCCCAGTGCTACATCACCCAGAGGCCTGTGAAAGCTGCAGAGAAAGGAAGGAGTCCTGGAACCATTGGTCCCCAGGTGAAGCCTCAGAAGACAACTGGGAAAACTATGGGGGGAGGGTGGAAACTCACTGTAAGGTTTTCTTTCTTGCCGTATTTGTACTGTAATAAGTAGTCACATGGATTCATGGAGGGATGGCATTTGGGAATGGTTGACACAGCAAGTACTGAACACCTTGGACTGCTGTCTGATGGGAGGGAAAATTTGTCCAGGATGCTTGTATTGCCTGTTTTGTATGAGTAGCTGCATGTACACATGCACACACACACCATTCAGAATCACACTGAGTCTATCCCCTTCACCTTTCAGTAAAGCTCCAGGCTGGTTCTTGCCCTGTGGCACTAAAGCTTTGCATGCACAACTTCCTGCAAATTCCAAGGGGGAGGGAATCAGGCCCCCTCAGGCGATTTGCAATTCATATGCTTTCACTGAGGATGTAGCAGGAAAGAGATCTCCCAAACCCAAGCCCTGAATATGTTGCACTGGTAGACTCAGAGTGATGGTCCTAGGGCTCACTGTGTGCAATTTAATAGCCTGGCTTGCACACTGGCTAACCTCAATTGGACATCACAAACCTGGATGCACTGAACTAAGAGCTAAGGCAGGAAACGACCCTTGAAAATGGGCAGCCAGTGGTTATGTACTGAGGAAAAACATGGCTGTGAAGAATTTTGGGAGGCATGTGCAGACCTGACTGGAAGCTCAAAGTGACATCCAACATTTGAAAATAATTGGCACAGAATATTGGACACTATACATTTCTTTTCCATCTAACAGAACTTTTGCCCTGACTTTTAGACCTTTATGGGTTGGAAGCTCCCCTTTTGGGAGCCACTGCAGGGATCTTTTTCTGCTGCCTCTATTAGTGCCTTCCCTTTTTGCATTAAGAGTTTAAAAGCTTGTTTTCTGATTACAAATCCTAGCTATCTAGTTATAAAAATGCTTCTATTTCTAACAATCTATTCTTAACCATATTCAAACCTCTAATCAATAATATAGCATCCCCTCTATTAGGTCAAAGCTTCTGTTTCTTTCTACCTTACTCTAGCTTTCTTTCTTTGCCAACTAACTTTCCAAGTCAGTGCATTTGGATCATCAAATAATTCTTCCTCTATTTTTATATATATTATTTGGAACAAGAGAAACAATATGGTTAAAATGTTTTTGGAAGAGCTAGCCCATTGATATTCATTAAACCGCCTCCCTCCTTCTCTGGTACCCCACAGTTCTAATAACTTTATCTTCCATTCCATCAGCTTTCCTTCCTTGTCATCCAGTATGTTCTGAAACCTTGGTTTATAAAATGTCTTTTCCGTTTCCAATATTATCGTTATATCTTCTGAGTTTTCATTTATCCGAGTCTGGTCATTTGTTTCCTCCTTTGGATCATCAATGTTTTTGTCAGTGTTCTCTAGTTTTCCTTCTATTTTGTGGGTTGCTGGTTCCTTCTCTGTAGTTGTCTTCTGAGTTTGTAGATTTGAATTAGAAAATTGTTCTTTTATCTCCTTTGAGCTATTAGTAACCTGCTCACAAGCTAGAATAATTGTTTTTTGTATTAATTTCAGCATGGAGAGAATTTCTTTCTGTGTTTCATCAGTATTTTCTTGATGCTATGGCAAGTTAAGGCTGCTGGGAACAGATGTTAAAGATGATGTTTTACTATTTAACGCTGAGTATGAAACATCAACATTAAGAAAACTCAACATTAAGAAAACCAAAATCATGGCATCCGGCCCTCTCAATTCCTGGCAAATAGATGGGGAAGAAATGGAGGTAGTGACAGATTTTATCTTCCTGGGCTCTAAGATCACCACAGATGGGGACTGCAGCCAAGAAATTAAAAGACGCTTGCTCCTGGGGAGGAAAGCTATGGCAAATTTAGACAGCAATACTAAAAAAGCAGAGAAATCACCCTGCCAACAAAAGTACGTATAGTCAAGGCCATGTTTTTCCCAGTTGCAATGTATGCTGTGAAAGTTGGACAGAAGAAAGTGAACGCAAAAGAATTGAGGCCTTTGAACTATGGTGCTGGAGAAGACTCCGCGCGATCCCTTGGACGCACCCAAAGGCGATCAAAAAACGGGTCATCCTAGAGGAGATAACCCTGAATGTCCTTAGAAGGCAATCACTGAAGTTGAAACTCAAGTACTTTGCACCTAATGAGAAGGAAGGACTCAGGGAGAAGAGCCTAATGACTGGGAAAGATTGAGGGCAAAGAAGAAGGGGAAAACGGAAAAAACACAGAAGCATGAGGTGGCTGGATGGAGTCACTGAGCAGTAGGCGTGAGCTTAAATGGACTCCAGAAGATGGTAGAGGACAGGAAGGCCTGGAGGAACGTTGTCCATGGGGTCGCGATGGGTCGGACACGACTTCGCAACTAACAACAACAATGAAACATCCATTTTATTTTATTTTTATAAGTAGCCTTTATAGATTTATCCAACCGACTGTCCGTTCCTGAATCTCCCCTAAGCAGATATAAGTAAAGTTCAAATTTTTCTGTCCAATAAAAAATATATCCTTTCTGTCCAGGGAGAGAGAAGAATCTTTGAGGGTTGTTTAACAATCAAGATTTATAATCCAAAGTGTTCCAAAAAAAAATCCACAATGCAGTTCTGAAAGTCAGTATGTATGTTCAAAATTCAGACAGGCCAAATTTAAAATGTTTATCATCTCTGCCACATAGATAAGCAGCCCCCAAGCCTGTTCCTTTTTTTTCTCAACTGTAATTCTCAATAATAAAATAGTTCCAATAGTTTATATTGTTAAACTTTTCAAGTCTTTTTCTTTAGAAAAATAAAATAAAAAGGTCTTTAAAACACTTTTGGTCCCCAAATTTTCAAGCTGTAAGTATATTTTAATTCCAGATAAGTCTTATAGGTTTCGCCAGTGTCCCCAAGTATTAATTCACCGCTTTTTTTTTCTGAGGGAGTGGGGTGGAAATTCCCTTTCCCTCTTTCATGGGGGGGGGGGGGAACGCTTTGGGCAGATTTTCAGGAAGAGGTCTTAAAATCATGAAGAAAGGATCAGGTCTCACCCAGTTTCATCCACGTTGCGGTAAAGTTGCTTGGTAGTGCTTGTTGACTTCCGTTGTCCGCAGCTTAGGACTGGCTACACGAATGCAGCCAGTCTTTCCTCCGCCGGTTTGGAGGGCTTCCTCAGATCAAACAGGGGGGCTGCCACCCCCCTGCAATCAACGAGGGTCCCCTCCTTGCTTGCCGCCTCTACGGGGCAACTTTCAACCCTTTCCAGGGTCCCCCAGCAGGGTGAAACCAGATGTGAAAGACGGAGCCCCATCTTCCTGCGTCTGCATTGCCGCGACATCCCAACTGGAAGTCTTGGTATGAAAAGGGAAATAAGAATATGTTAAGAACTTTGAATAAGGGATTCTTTTGGTTGCCCAAATACAACTTGTTTTGAAATTATAAATGATTGGGACACTTTGAACATGGATGGGAAACTAAAATTGAAAATAAAGCAAAAATAGGATATGGATTAAATAAGTGGAAATTGAATGCAAATGCAATTAAGATATGTTTTGGCTAGGAAAGATATTCTAAACTGATATTATTGATAATATTAGAAAAATGTAACAAATGTTGATATGTAATTGTATGTTTACTAACAATAATAAGAATTGTGTTTGCTTAATGCAGAAAAATTGTTATTACCAGAAGAAGAGAGGATGTACTGGCGGGTGTAACATTGGACCTAGTTGGAAAAACTTATATGTATCACCAAATTCTTAATGGACTCAGTCATCATGTTGTCTATTGAGTACTTGTTTGTGAAAATAGAAAATTAATAAAACATTTGTAGCGGGGCTGTCTGAAAGTGTCTGCAGGAGCCTGGCTGGGGAGAGAGAGATTGGGACAGCTGCTGCCGGTTTTGGGCGCGGCAGGCGTGGACGAGGGGGAAAGACAGAAAAGGAAGGAAGGAAAGGAGAGAGGGGGTGGTGGTTGTTGCAATTCGCCAGGTGAAGCCAAAGAGGGGTTGGAGGTTTTAAGCTGATCCCTTCTTGTGGAGGAGGGGGAGAGGAGAGAGTGAGAGAGAGTGAGGGGGTGGAATTTTACTGCTTTCTTTCGCAAGGGGGATATCCCAAGTGGAGGCAAGAGTGTGTGTGTGGAGAAAGTAAGTTGCTGGGGCTGTTCACCTCAGATTTTAATAATAAAGGATAAGGGGGGAGGGGTTTGACACTGACGGGGCCTGAGACTGCAAGAAGCAACAGAAGAGGAAGAGATGCTGCTGCTGTTGTGAAGACTGAAGGCCATCCAAACTGTGATTATTGCTGCTTGTGCAAGTTTTAGACATTGTGGGGAGTTGCCCTGGGGGGGCGAGCCGTTACTGCTGTGCTAGGTTTGCCACCAACCATATTGTGAAGTTCGCAGATGATACAACAGTAGTGGGCCTTATTCAGGATGACAAGGTGGAAGCTTACTGCAAGGAGGTTGAGGGGTTGGTGAACTGGTGTAAGGAAAACAGCCTAGTTTTAAATACAAGAAAAACCAAAGAGATCATTGTTGATTTCAGAAAAGGCAGGTACAGCCACACTTCTCT
>JALGBA010004133.1:0-100969 GCA_023970755.1 Azemiops feae | reverse complement strand
CAACCAACCCATGCAAGCCCCCCCACCAGCACTTCACCTCCCAATGACCCTCACCTGATGTAACCTCCCCATCACAAGACCCATCACAAGACTCTCACTGACGACTCACACGTGACCCATCACAAGACCCATCACAAGACCCTCACTTGACACACCCACACCTGACCCATCACAAGACCTACTTGACCACACAAAGCCCTTATAAACAGAAGAACACTGACACTCCCTAAACTCTGCTGAAGATGTTACCTAGCCTAGTAACAAAATGTTCGGAAACCAACCCACAAGCTCAAAGAACGAACCTTCACCCTCATAAAATATTGTAATGTCAGAGAAGCAGTGAAAGAAAATGTAATAGACCTGATTTATTGTCCATCAGAAAATAATTTAGCTGACCTCATGACAAAGCCATTAAGTATACAAAAACACAAGGATCTTGTAAAACAACTTGGTTTAAATACTGTCCAGCTATAAATTGGAGGGGTGTTAGGATATTGAATTTAGTAGCTTGAACAGTAAGGTGTACAATAGGCCAGAACACACAGTTGTATGTGGTTAGTTGGAGAGTGCTGATTCTTGCATGAGGCAATCTACACTATGATTGGTTGCTGTAAGTATGAAAGGGGAGTTTCTCTTGTTTTCTCTCTTCTTCCACATGTTCTGTATACTGCTTAGCTTGCTTCCCGATATTCCTGTGTTCCTGATTATCTTGTGTTTTTTTCTGGATATACTTATATATATAAAAGACTCCAAGTTTGTGTTAGTGTCTCTGACTTCATCTGGATAGCTGCTGTGCAATTCATTAACATAACATAGGAAGAGATAGAACAAGGATAAAATAGAAACATGTGAATCTAAAACTAAACTTGAATTGAGTTTATGGATATAGTGTTTCTTCTCTCTTCCTGCTAATTTTATTTTAGAAACAGTATTTTATTGCAGGACGGCTTTCAAATGGCTGGACCTCTTGAAAAGCAATTTCAAGTTTTACACAAAGTGCTGAATTATTGTTAGGACAAGGTAAAGGATTTGGGATCTGGGTCTTACAGAGACTGATGCAGTTTCTGCATCATTATATGGCCAGACTATTGTATGTTCTGGCAATATCTATGGGGCAGCTACCACTTTGGCCCTCCCAAAAGGAGATAGGATAAAAGAAAACTCCATGGAACTATCAAAATTGCAAGAAATGTGGGGGGCGGAGCCAGCTGTCAGAGCGAGCGGAGGTGCGAACGATCTCTCTAGCATCTCCAATCGCTTATCCCAGGCTCGTGGGGCTCTTTCGAGCCGAGAGAAGCCTCGTAGGGGTGGCAGAAGGTGTGGGCGACCTGCTGCTCTGTCGTTGGTGGCGACTGACGTCGGGAAGTGGGTGAAACCCAGAACCGAGCGGACCGGGAAGAAGGCGACCAGTAATGGCCGCTGAATGACATGACAGCTGGACGGAGCTAGCGAAGAAACAGCGGAACGACGGTGTATCAGATCTGACTTGAGTGTTTTTCCTGAAACCTTTGTGAGTAGACTTGGAAGACGCAATTAAAGGGGTTGCAAAGAAACGAAAGCCTGGCAAAAAGAATGTTGGAGTAGCGGTGAGCTGGCGGCGAGTGAAAGTGATAAGAAGAGAGGCCGGAAAAGGCCCCATTAGGAGGACGCCAGGAGGCAAGTTTTCGAGACTCAGAGTTTTTCTTAAAGGGACAGTGACTTTTTTTTTTATCTTAATTGTTGCCGAAGATCTGTTTGAGAGTTTTGACTTTTTGGTTTTGATTTTGACCTTGGAGCGGATCGGCTGATGAAAGGTGGCTTCTCTGGGAAGGAACAGTGATTGATTGACAGAAGGAACTGGATTGGGACAATGATTGGCAGTTTCTGAAAGGAGATTGCCAAGAGAAGGGAAATTTAAGAGAGACTGAAGGGAATATTGGACTATTAAACTATAACCTCACAAGTTAGAACAAAAATTGGGGAAGCTTAAAACTAACATTTGGTACTGTGGTACTAGAACGTGAAATATATTGACAGAGTTATATTTACAGACCACGATAGTGACAAAAAGTGGAAGGAAAAAAAGAGGGAAGTGAAAAGTGGTTATTTTGGAGGAACAGTAAGTTGTGGAAAAGTTTACAAAAAATGGCAAGTAATCCAAATCTGACTAAGATTGGCGGGGAAAAAAAATACAATACAAAGTTCTAGCCCCATGAGTCAGAAATTGTTAGATGATATGCTTCAAAAGGAGCATTCTAACTCATTTAAAGACCTTCAGGTAATGATGCAGGCAATGCAGGAAGCTATGTTTAAGAATCATGAGGAAATCAAGAAGGAGTTAGAAGGGGTAAGGAATGATACAGGAGAAATGAAAGAGAAGATTCAGGCAATGGATGGAAGATTTGAGGCCTTCCAACAGCAAATTGTAAAAAATGAACAGAAACTATTGGAAGTAGAACGAAGAATGGATAATGAGGAGAAGAAGGTTGAAGAGATAAATAAAAATTTAACTTTGGCTAACAAAGAATTAGTGACAGCGGTGACGCTACTGGAAGCGGAAAAGGCAGCTCATTATCTTAGATTCCAAAACGTCATTGAGGAGAGAGGGGAAGACCTTCAAGATAAGATGGCAGACCTACTGATGGGAGCTCTTGGGATAGACAAAGAGAAGATGATTGCTGCAATGGACGAGACATATAGGGTGCAGACAAATTATGGGAGAAGATATAATTTGCCTAGAGAAGTTCACGTGAAATTTATAAAAAAGACAATTAGAGATGAAATATTATACAAGACACGTGATGAACAGCTGGAGTACAGAGGGAAACAAATTATAGTGCTAAAACAAATACCTAAAAGAATGAGAGACCTACGGAAGAACTATCAATTTTTGACGTCTAGGTTGCACCAAAGTAATGTGAACTTCAGATGGCTAACACCAGAGGGGATTATCGTGACTTGGCAGGAGAAGAGATTCAGGTTGGATACGTTGGAGAAAGCTGAAGACTTTCATAGACAATACTGTATCTCAGAGGAAGAGCTGGGAGATCATGGAGAAGGAAATGCGATGGTTGAAAAAGGAGAAGGTGAACGAATGATGGATAAAAGAGGGACAGAGCAGGGTATAGAGGAAGTAAAAGGGGGAGGAGGACAAGATGGATTAGGACAACAGGGGAGAAGCCTTGAGGAGTTGAAGGAAATAAGGATTACTCGAAGCACTAAGGCACGACAGAAACAAGTTAATGGGAGAGGAGTATAGGATATGGTCAATGAATATTAGGGGTTTGAATTCACCAGTAAAACGGCGGAAAGTTTTTAGTAAACTTATTAAATTAAATGCGGATGTCATTACATTACAAGAGGTTCATATAAAAAATGATCAAAAGTATCTATTAGAGCAACCTAAATTAGGAAGACTATACACCTCACTAGATGAGAAAAAAAAAAAGAGGAATTGCATTGTATGTTAGACAGGAGATAGCTTCCAAACAAATCTATAAGGACAAAGAGGGAAGGATCTTGATAGTGGAGGCTAATCTGAACAAAAAAAATATAATAATTGTCGTAGTTTACGCAACCAAACGGAGCCCAAGTATCTTTTTTTAAGGATCTACACAGCAAGCTTAGCGACTTAGAGGGAGATGGGTTTTGTATGATTGGAGATTTCAATGCCATAGTAGATAGAACAAAAGACCATAAAAGTAATGAGGCAAGGAAAGGAAACAAAAAAATACTTCCCAGAACTTTTTTTGAGATGTGCACAGACCTTAACTTGCAAGATGCTTGGAGGGAAAGAAATATAGACAAAAGGGAATATACATATTACTCTAATAGACATAACTCGTGGACCAGGATTGATATGTTATGGCTTTCAAAAAAATTAGATTCGGAAATTCAAGGAATTAATATAGAACCTAGTCTTTGGGCGGACCATAATCCTATAAGTTGTTGCTGGAAAGGGCAAAGGAGCCGGCCAAGATGGACTCTTCAAAGAGTGATTATTAGAGAAAAAGAGTTTAAGGAAAAGATGGAGAAAGAAATGCACTTTTTCTTTCAAACGAATAAAAATGGGGATACATCTTTGCAGAATACTTGGGATACAGCTAAAGCATACATGAGGGGAGTTGCAATCTCATATATGGCCAAGAGAAATAAGGAAAAACAACAACACAGGATAAGACTGGAAGAAGAATATAAGCAGGCTGAAACACAATATCAGGGTGACCTAAATAATAAAAGTTTGAAAAGTAAAATGGAATTAATTAAACATAAACTTTGTATAGAAGACTCGGAAAAGTTAGCACAACAACTTAAGGCTGCCAAGCAAAATAATTTTGAACACGCGAATAAACCTGGAAGATGGTTGGCGTATAAACTGAGAAGGCAGAAAGAGAAGCAACAGATTGTTAATTTGCAAGATGAGGAAGGAGAGATTCAACATGATGAGATAATTAAAAGGGGAATTGCTCAAAGATATTATGAAAACTTATATAAGAGGAGTGAGGGACAAAGTGTAGAAAAGATAATAGACTATTTGGAAAAGACAGATACACCGAAGATACCAGAGGAAATAAAAATCATGTTAAATGAGGAAATAAGTATGATTGAAATAACTACGGCTATAAGTAAACAAAAAATTAATAAAGCGGCCGGCCCAGATGGAATACCAGCGGAATTATATAAAGAACACCAAAACGTACTTAATCAACACCTATTAGAAGTTTTCAACGACGTTTTAACTGAGGCGAAAATACCTAAATCCTGGTTAGAGGCAAATATAGTATTAATACCAAAAGAAGATGTAGAAAGAACACAGATACAAAATTATAGGCCTATCTCCCTACTAAACGTCGATTATAAGATCTTTGCATCAATAATGGCAGAGAGATTTAAAAATATTTAATTGACTTCATACATTGTGACCAAAATGGTTTCCTCCCGAATAGGCAGACTAAGCGGAATATAAGGACAATTTTAGACATATTGGAATACTACGAATTACATAGCGATTGCCAAATGGCACTCTTATTCTTGGACGCACAGAAGGCATTTGATAATGTTAATTGGCTATTTTTGATCCAACAATTGAAATTAATGGATGTTGGAGAAAATTTTTTAAATGTTATAGCTGCAATATATTCCGAACAGAATGCCCAGATTATAATAAACGGTGAGGCCACCAATAAATTCAATATTCAGAAAGGTACAAGACAAGGATGTCCTCTCTCGCCATTATTGTTTATATATACATTGGAGATTTTAGCTAGGACTGTAAGGCAAGAAGAGCAAATTAAAGGGCTTGAGATTAAAAAGGGAAAATATAAACTCCAAGCATATGCCGATGATTTAGTATTTATATTGGAAGATCCCGTGCAATCGGGTCAGAAGCTTTTTGAACTATTGGAGGAATATGGAGAGGTGGCAGGCTTGAAAATAAATAGAAATAAAACAAAGATCATAGCAAAAAATATGACTAACACGCAAAAAGAAAATCTTGGGGAAAAATTAGGAATACAAGTAGTTACTAAAATAAAATATTTGGGTATTGTTATGTCAGCACGTTGTTCATCAATTAGAGAGGATAACTACGGAAAATTAGTTAAACGTATAAAAGTTGACCTAGACCGCTGGAGAAATCTACATCTTTCGTTTCTAGGAAGAATCTCAGCGGTGAAAATGAATATTTTACCCAAAATTATCTTTCTATTCCAAAATATTCCAATCCGATTAGATAAAAAATTCTTTAAAGAGTTGAATAAGTTAACTTTAGATTTTGTGTGGCAAGGAAGGAAGGCGAGGATAAAGCAAAAGTCTCTACAGGATGCTAAAGAAAGAGGGGGATTAGGCTTCCCGGATTGGGAGTTATACTATCAAGCTGCGGCCCTGACGTGGATCAGGGATTGGATAACATTGGAAAATAAAAGATGTTTACTATTAGAGGGGCACGATCTCCAGCAGGGCTGGCATGCCCACCTATGGACAGATAAAAGCAGGAACCATCAATACTTTCTGAGGCATAAAGTCCGGCAAGAACTAATAAAAAGCTGGAATATAGTTAAATGCCAATACTATACAAAACTCCCAGGCTGGTTCTCACCATTAGAAGCAGTTATATACCCCAACCTTTATAGGCAAGATAGGGTTATCATATACAAAGATATCCTGTCAGAGGAAGGATATCTAAAGCAAAGGCAAGAGTTGAGACAACAGGGGATTGCTTTGGAATGGTGGTCTTACCTTCAGATACAAGCAAGATACGTGAAAGACAAGAAAGAATGGGGAATTAATAGACAAGATACGGGGCTTGATAAAATATTATTAGGCTCGGAGAAAAAACAAATCAAAAAAATATATAAATATATGTTAGAATATAAATTATTTGAAGAACAAGTTAAAGAAACGATGGTTACCTGGGCAATAGATTTGGGGCACGCTATAAACCTGGACCAATGGCAGCAAATCTGGGAACGTAATTGCAAAATTACATTGGCAACAACTTATAAGGAAAATCTCTATAAGATGCTCTTTAGATGGCACCCGCCACCGGCTAGGCTCGCAAAAATGTATAGTGGCTACTCACCACTTTGTTGGAAGTGTAAAAGGGAAAAGGGTACTTTTTTTCATGTTTGGTGGGCTTGCAAAGAGGTACAGGTTTATTGGCAGAGGGTTTGGAATTGGATAACAGAAATGACGGGTCAAAAAACTCAATATAAACCAGAGATGCTACTAGTAGGCATATTAGGAAAAAATATAAACAAAGATGATATATACCTAATTATTCATGTGATAACGGCGGCAAGAATTTTGTTTGCCCAAAATTGGAAAACAACTGAAGTGCCCAGTGGAGATGCGTTAATAAGGAAAATTTTGTATTGTGCAGAATTGGATAAGATGACTAAAGAATTAAAAAATCAGGAGGAAACAATACTATTTAAGCTGGAATAAATTTTACAAATGGAAGGGAAAAAAAGAAGGAAGGTCATTAGAAGGGATGTAAATAGAGGAAGAATATCTGAAATGTATAAAGTATATGTATAATACGGAATGTCTAGACAAAGATGTATGTCAAAGATGATACACTATGTTCAATGTTTTTTAATCTTTTTTTTCTTTTTTTTGTATTCAATAAAAATTATTTAAAAAAAAAAATTGCAAGAAATGTGAACATTTAAAATTCCAGCTAAGTCATCCTGTTTCAAGCTCTCCTATGATTAGATTTGTAGCTAAATGCCTGGTGAAATATATTCCTTAAATGGCTTCTTAGTGTAATCCAAGCTACACTTTGCTCTGAAAATTAAACAGCCTGACAATATCTCTAGCATAACTACTAAAGCCTTTGTGTTCAATCTTCTCTCACAGAATGTGAATGGTATAAAGTATCATGCCAAGAATGGCCACAAGACACAGATCCGGGTGCGGAAACCCTTCAAATGCCACTGTGGAAAGAGTTACAAGACAGCTCAGGGTCTGCGGCACCACACAATCAATTTCCACCCACCAGTGTCTGCTGAGATTATCAAGAAGATGCAGCAATAAGGTGCTGGTCACAAATGTGCCAAGGAAGCCTCACCAGCAATTGCTGATTTTGAAGACAACCACCTTCCCTTGGGAAGCATTCAGCAACCCTTTAAAGAAATTAAATGCATGCTTTACATTTTTTTCTGTAATTTTAGAATGAACTATCTTTCTAGAGCTAATGATTGTGTACATTTGCACATGTAATTATCATGCTCATATAAACTACTTTAATATACAGGTTCTAAAATCTACAGGGTTTTTAAAAGTATTTTCCGTCCGCCCCACCTCCAAAGGAGAATTAGGGAATGTTGTTTATTTAGCCATTCCACAGTATTAAATAAGGATGGGGAAGGAAAGCTTGGCACTAGGACAACTTCAAGATTGTAATGAATTTGAAGAAATTCAACACATCAGTTCCTATGTGCTTACAAAACCAAAACAATTCCCTATTATCCACCTGGTTAATATGCCTTATGTAACACAGATATCTGTAGGATATCAAGGTTATAGGTATTTGAATTATAAATAAGAGAATGTTTAACATATTCAAAGAATATTTTCATACTCAAGTAACATACATAAAAGGTGTGCTTGCTGTATTTTATATTATCTTGCAAATTCTTTTAGTGCCGTGAATTAGTAGATCACTCAACCATTAGAATTCCTACTTCTATCTGTACAGGATGTATGTTGTTTAATGTTAAAACCCACTCAAATTTCTGAGGATTATCTTTTCCTGGTCCTGCTATTGGCCTCTGCTATCTACTACTAGCAGATACTTGCAAACGAAGTGTAGGGGTTGAATACGTGCAGCACACTGCCATATTCAGCACCCCCACACATCTCATAATTCTATACCCTTTGCTCCAATAAAGCAACCTAAAGTTCACCCCCTTTTGACTTAATGCTTTACCTACTGAAATAGATAACAAGCTTAGTTCCTTCTTCTCTCTTCCTGTCATTATTCCTTATCTATTTGTTTACCTTATAATATGTAACTAGAAAGTAATTGGTTAGATAAAAGAAGCATTCCATGAATCAGCAAATGTAAAACATCTAATGATTAAGAAAGCTTGTGTCTGTAACAAAAGAATATAAAAGCAATAAACACGACAGAGGTCGTCAGCTTCTGCTCACAAGATGCGTGTGACTGCTTCTTAGCGCCAACATCTGGCGCCCTGAACCGGGACGCCCTCACCCTCCGTGGGGAGCAACAGCCAACATGCTTACCATCGTCTGGAATAGACCCCTAAGGTGCACCTTCGTCCTACGGGACCCCTTCATTCTACGGAACCCCTCAGTGGTAAGTATGGGTTGCAATCTATCTCAGCACCAGCATAAGGAAGCTGGTGGGAGGTAGGGAAACATTCTTCCTGGTATCCAGAGCGCTGGACGCTCCGTTTACAGGACTGGATAAAAAAAGGGCATACTTTACATCTTGAACCCCGGGCTCAGTAAAGATATTACATCGATGGTATTAATGCCATCAAGCAGTGGAAAAATTTGGCTCTGATGCTTTGGCAGGGCAACAATTAACTACAAGCCCCCTGCCTGGTTACGATCAGATAAAAATTGTCACCCCTAAATCATCTCCAGTTGGACCTTCAGCTCCTCCTGGAGAGGCTAATTCTTTTGCTTCTCCACAGCCATTGTACACCCCCATAAGGTAAATTTTAGAGGAACAATTGGGATGCTTTGAAACTTCAAGTGGCTGTTAAGTTTAACCCTGTCAGACAATGTCTGGTGGTGCTTTGTGTTGATGTGTGTGTTTTGTTTTGTCTTATATATGTTTAACCCCTAGAACGTTATGCTTGGGCTTGGAATGGTGAGAAAAATAGGAGATGGTTATAGGGCCCTATAAAAACCACATGTTTGGTTGGAATCATCTCATGATTTTTCTCGCTTCTTGCAGGACAAGCCATATGTCTAAATAAATGTTGTTTTAATAGTATTTGTGTATATATGTCTGTCTGTGTTGTTCTGTGTTATTTCCAAGACTTGGAAAAGGGTCAAAACCCTCTTTGATAACGACAAACAAAAAGGCCTTAATTAAAAATAAATAGTTTGCCTGGAAAACGTATGAAATGAAATATTTGTATGTGAAATGGTGTAAGCAAACAGAATGGAAGTGAATGAGTTAATTTGCTGGTGTAAATGTGTGTGTGTTAGCCCTCACCCCTCCCAGGCAGTGAAAGAAACAGTAAAAGTGTAGTTTTTATTGTTGTAAAATGGGAACGCAATAGCAAGAGTTTGCATGAGAAAAGTTTCATGGAGGATGTGTGAAAGAGTTTATGGAAAATGCATGTGAATTTTTTTAGTGGTGAGATTTTTGTAAAATTTCTTTTTCTTTTTCCCCCCTCCTGACTCTTTCGTTTTTCGCTGGCTGTATTGCTTTAAGAGCGAAAGAAAGGCAGACAGAAGAGGGGGGCAGCTGTTCGTTTTAACTATTTTTTTTTCTCTTCTCCCTCTGCTTAGAAGTCTGGGTTGAGGAAGGGGGGTGGATGTGAAATTTAATGCCCACTCTTGCAGTTTCAGCTTGCAATTTTTTTACTCGAAAGAGGAGACAGTAATTGTTGGACAATTCTTTTGCAAATTTTTGAGTTTTAAATTGTTTAGTTAGACATATATATCCATCAACCAAAAGAAATGACTCTGAATTGTTTTTTTTAGATTTGTAAATGTTTTCCCTATTTAATGGAAATTTGTTTCATCTGAATGGAATTTGATTAAATTGGAACCCCAAAAATACAACCTAATTGGCTTTTTGAAATACAAAATGATTCAAGTATCTATGGATTGTAAGTTGCCTTGGAAAAGATACAGTTACACTTTCTCTATCTTTATTTAGGGCATAAAATGTTGCAATCTTATTCTGTTCCAGTTTTTCCTCGTTTGAGCTTGCCTAAAATTATTTCTTTGGTCAAATTGCAGCAATTACTAGGCACCCTTAATTGGGTTCGCCCATATTTTTCATTACCTACACATTTACTTAGTCCATTATTTGTTTTACTGACCAAAGGAAAACAACCTGGAGATCTTATTATGGTTCCGCCTGCAGCACTTGCCACAATTGAGCACATTAATGACATTTTGAGCACTCAGTTTGTGGATCTGTATTCCTCATAAAGATTGTCAGTTAACTTTTCTGATATTCCCTACTAGTAAGTTTCCTACGGGAGTATTAGCTGTATTAGAATCGCAAAAAGTATATTGTATTAAATGGCTTTATTTACCCCATACCCCTTCACAAAATGTTTTACCATTTATCCAGGCAGGTGCTGAAATTATATCTTTAGGACGCACTCGAGCTTGCCAACGAAATGGGACTGATTTAATGAATATTGTTTTTCCTTTACCTAAATCTGATTTTCAATTTTATTTTCAGAATAACTTATCTTTTCAGTGTGCTTTAACTGACTATGTAGGCTCTATTGCATAGCATTTGCCTAAAGATCCTCGCTTTGCTTGTTTAATGACTTCTTCTGTTCATGTCTTACCCACTTTATTTTCAGATTTTTTTTGTCACTCTTTTTTCCATCAAAACGCTAGGGGCTTGGCACAAGCTTGCCATATTCCACTCGACCAAGACAAGCAGATTGTTTTATCCTGTCCTCAACGTTCTGGGGCATCCCCCTCGGGGGACACAGGAGTTAATCCCCGAGGTTTCACCTCTAATCAACTATGGCAAATGGATGTTACCCATGTTCCCTCATTGGCTCCCTGGAAGTATATTCATTTATCTATTGATACTTATTCAGGAGCGCTTTGGGCCACACCTCAACAAGGGGAAACAGCTAATCATGTTATTTCTAATCTTTTTTCGGCCATTACAGCCTTGGGCAAGTCCTCTTCTTTAAAAACTGATAATGGGCCAGCCTATTCTTCATCGGCCTTTTTGCAATTTTGTACAACCTGGAATATTGTTCTTACTCATGGTCTCGTCTATAATTCCACAGGTCAAGCCATAGTGGAACATGCTAATCGGTCCTTTAAGGACTGCCTCCACAAACAAATAAAAAAGGAGGGCTCTCAAGTACCTAATTTGTCGTGGGTAACACAACAGGTTCAAAAAGTATTATTTACCTTAAATCAATTGAATGTTTGGTTCAAAAAGTATTATTTACCTTAAATCAATTGAATGTTTCCATTGAAAATTTGACTGCTTATCAGAGACACTTTCAACAGAAAACAAGCTTGCCTTCACCTCTGGTATATTATCGGGCATTACCAGATAAAGCATGGTTGGGGCCAGTCCCTCTGATTATGTGGGGAGGAGGATATGCTGCTGTGCTTGCTCCTACAGGACTTTTGTGGATTCCAGCGCGTTGCGTCCGCCCAGCCAAGGATGTCGTGGCATCAGTCCCTGGATCCAGTCCCAGAAATGGCAAGGGTGACTCTCCAGACGGCACAGTGACCAATCCCGTCGTGCCAGTCATCCAGTGACATGGGGAGATGTGAAGAACTTGACCACCAAAGCGCAGGCAGTGCTTCAGCAGCAGCAAGTGGAGCAAACCCCTGAGAATTTATGCGCTGCCATATTTGCGGTTTTGACTGCAAACTCTTTAGTCATTCTTTGTCTCTTTTTCCTTCTTAATTGCTGTGTGGAGTGCTCTATGGTCATGGCTTCCCACTGGCCTTCTTGGACAGATTGTTCAATATTTTGTTATAATAGTTACTATTCTTATCAGCTGTTGTTGTATAATTCAATGTCTTTTCTCTCTACTTAAAAAGATATCTTGCAATTATCCATACTAAACCAACATCAACTTTGCCTCAGGAACAAGTTTATGCTGTATATAAATAAATGCAAAGATGTATGTACACCCACTAACTACTTTAACTTATAATGCCCTTACTAATAAAATAGAAAAGAGTGAGATGTAGGGGTTGAATACGTGCAGCACACTGCCATATTCAGCACCCCCACACATCTCATAATTCTATACCCTTTGCTCCAATAAAGCAACCTAAAGTTCACCCCCTTTTGACTTAATGCTTTACCTACTGAAATAGATAACAAGCTTAGTTCCTTCTTCTCTCTTCCTGTCATTATTCCTTATCTACTTGTTTACCTTATAATATGTAACTAGAAAGTAATTGGTTAGATAAAAGAAGCATTCCATGAATCAGCAAATGTAAAACATCTAATGATTAAGAAAGCTTGTGTCTGTAACAAAAGAATATAAAAGCAATAAACACGACAGAGGTCGTCAGCTTCTGCTCACAAGATGCGTGTGACTGCTTCTTAGCGCCAACAACGAAGTACAAATTTTGTGACAGAAATATTCTTTATCTTAGATGGAGTCCTTAAAGCACTTTGTAGTTCTTCATTTCCAACAAATTTAAATGTTTTATGTTGCCAATTCTTGCAGTTACTATTATAAAATCTCAAACTAACTTAGTGTGTGTGGTGCATTCTGCAGGTTAGCATTGCATTTCTTTATGAACTGTGAGACATCATGAGCCTTACTGAAATGAAGCACTTTTTGAAGCAGGTATTCAAAGGTAGACTTCTATCACAGAGTTCCTTAGGTCTAAACCACACATGAATGCTTCATTTATTCGATGCTCTCCTGCCTTCAGCATTCTCTTGTTTAAAATAATAGTGAAGGTTAACAGTTTTAGTATAGAAAAGCTAAATTAATACAAACTTGAGTTTGTCTCCCACATGAAAGTATGTTAATTTTTACAAATAATACTTTTCTGTGTATTTTGTATTTATATATAAATGACATGGGAAATACAAGACTCTTTTCTTTTAGATTAGAGCATGTATAAACACTGAGTGGGCAAAGATTCCTCACTAGGTAAGAAAGTTTTTCCCCACTAAGATCTCTCATAATGAGCGTTTAAGAAGTTTCTTTTAGACAAATTACCCTAAACCCACCTTCAGAAAAGTCAAGGTACTAGCATCAGTAATAGTTTGATGTAACAGATTTCCTAATAAAACCATCTATTGCTTATACTTTTTTAAATTTCATATCAAGAACGTTTGCTGGAATTGGGTATGTCTAGTTTAATGAAAAGAAGGACTAGGGGTGACATGATAGCAGTATTCCAATATCTCAGGGGCTGCCACAAAGAAGAGGGAGTCAAGCTATTCTCCAAGGCGCCTGAGGGCAGGACAAGAAGTAATGGATGGAAACTAGTCAAGGAAAGAAAGCAACCTGGAACTGAGGAGAAACTTCCTGACAGTTAGAACAATTAACCGTGGAACAACCTGCCTCCAGAAGTGGTGAATGCTCCAACACTGGAAGTTTTTTAAGAAGAGACTGGACAGCCATTTGTCTGAAATGGTATAGGGTTTCCTGCCTGAGCAGGGGGTTGGACTCGATGACCTCCAAGGTCCCTTCCAACTTTATTATTATTATTATTAAATAAATATTTTATTAATTTTCTAGTTTTACAGTCAAAAGTACTTAATAAATGTGTTGTCCTGGGTCCATTAGTAATTCAGTGGTACATATTAACTTCTTCAATCTAGGCCCAATATTACACCATCCAATGCTTCCTCTCTTCTTCCGGTAGTACACATTTGTCCACATTAGGCAAATACAATTCTTATTGTTGTTAATACATATACAATTGAATATCAACATCTTTGTTACATTTTCCTAATAATATCAATAATGTCGGTTTACAATATCTTTTCTAACCAAAATATATCTTAATTGCATTTGCACTTAATATCCTTTTGTTCAATTAATATCCTGTTTTTCCCGTTTTTTTTAAATTTTAATTTCCCATCAGTGTTCAAAATGTCTCTATTGCTTATAATTTCTCATAATAAGTTATATTTGGGTAACCAAAGGCTTCCCTTATTCAAACCCACTTAGCATTTTCAATGTTATGGTTCTGACATATGAAACTCTTCAAAGAACTTTGAGGCATTGTTTACCTTAAAGAATCTTTATTCGAGCAGCAACACATCGGCACTTACATAGTCCAAGCCAAAATCTAACTCCCCCTCCCCTCAGCACAGTTCTTCTTCCCACCATGCCTTATCATCTCTTATTACAATATTGTATGTCTAACTAACTCCCATCACATTCCTCCCCCTCCCCCAGTATCATCTAATTCTAAGAGTAAAGCATAAGAAAGAAAAAGGCTGCATCTCCATATGTTGTCAAAGCAAGAACATCCAATGTTAGCAGCATTGACATCTGGCCCCCCTTACAAAAAGGACTGATCCTGTAGCATAAACAAACGCATACTGTATGTTAGGGACTGTCTCTTGGTTTGTTAGGGTGTTTCTTATAGTACCTTTTGATGAGTCTGTCAGCTTTCACATTGCTAGATTTCACCCAAGTGGCTTCAGACAGCGAGTATCCCTTCCATTGTACTAGGTACTGCAATTTCCCTTTTAAAATTCTAGAATCAAGAATACGCTTTACTTCATAGTGAGTTTGACCCGCCACTATGAGGGGTCTTAGGGGGAGGTCTTAAAGTGGATTCTCGCAAAGGTTTCAACAAGCTGCAATGGAAGACAGGGTGAATTCTCCCTAAAAGCCTAGGGAGTTTTAATTCCACTGTGACCGGGTTGATGATTCTTACGATGGGGAAAGGCCCCAAGAATTTCGGTCCTAATTTCTTACTGAGTAATTTAAGATGTAAATATTTGGGCGTGAAACCAGTGCTGCTGTGAACAGAGTTGTTGTACGCCATCTCTGCAAAAGGGAGGAGGTCAGTCCAGTTGGTTTGTTGGTAGGAAATATAACATCTGAGATATTGCTCCACCATCTTGTTAGCGGCTTCCGCGGCCCCATTAGTAGATGGGTGAAAAGCAGATGATAGACCTTGAGATGATCCAATTAGTTTAAGAAAGCTCCTCCAAAACGTAGCTGTGAACTTCACCCCCCTGTCCGAAATTATTCGTTTAGGGGCTCCATGCAGCCGGTAGATATGTTTCAAGAACAGTTTAGTCAGTCATTGGGCAGACGAGAGTCCTTTGCAGGCGATGAAGTGAGCCTGCTTTGAAAATAGGTCTATCACAGTCCAGATGACTGTATTTCCTCTACTTTCAGGGAGGTCTACTATAAAGTCCATAGCGATTTCTTCCCATGGTTGAGAAGGCTCTGCCACTGGCTGCAGTAACCCAGGGGGTTTCCCTGGAATTCTTTTCATGGTGGCACATACAGTACAACTCCTGACATAATTTTCCACATCCCGTTTTAACCCTGGCCACCAGAACTGCCGGCGGATGAGATGTAGAGTTTTTAAATATCCAAAGTGTCCAGCCTGTTTTATGTCATGGCTGTGTTTGAGAGCGTTAAGATGGAGGGCTTCTGGCAAGTACAATTTTCCCCCCTTCCAAGCCAAACCATCCCTGCATGTTAGGGAGGTTTGATTGTCCTTGAACCATTGATCGGTGAGGAGCTCTTGTTTTATTTTCTTTGCCCCAGGGTCATCAGGATTAGGGGCTCTGCGAGGCGTGAGTTGAGCAGCAGTTTGTGGATTGGAGATAATTGCCTCATTAATCTCTTTGCACTGGCTTTTGTACTGGGGCAGTCTGGATAGAGCATCAGCTAGGAAGTTTTTCCCTCCCGGAATGTACTTTAGAGTGAAGTTAAAATGATTAAAGTATTGTGCCCAGCGCACCTGTTTCGGGGACAATTTGCGGGGAGTTTTCAGTGCTTCTAGATTTTTGTGATCTGTCCATACTTCAAAAGGCACCTTGCTCCCTTCTAGATAGTGTCTCTAGTTTAATAGAGCCCATCTGATTGCAAAAGCCTCCTTTTCCCAGATTGCCCACCTCCTTTCACTCTCAGTAATTTTTTTCGAGGTGTAGGCGCAGGGTTGCAAGGCTCCACTTTGGTTCTTTTGCAGCAATACAGCTCTGACGGCCACGTTGCTGGCGTCGGCTTGAATTACAAAGGGCTCCCCTGGGCAGGGGTGCTTTAGGACCGGCTCAACAGCAAATAGTCTTTTTAGATTCTCAAAAGCGGTTTGACAGCCCATAGTCCATGCTAGTGGTTGGCTCGGTCGCAGTTTCCCTCCTCCTTTGCCTGTTTTGAGTAGAACTTGGCAAAACCTAGGAAGCTCTGGAGCTGTTTGCGAGTCTTTTGGGGCTGCCATTCAATTACAGCTTTCACTTTGGGTGGGTCCATTTCAATGCCCTCGTTGGAAATTCTATAGCCAAGATAATCTAATTGGGTCTGGTGAAATTCACATTTTGACAGTTTGACATAAAGCTTGGCATTCAATAGTTTCTTTAACACTTCTCTCACCAGCTTTATATGATCAGTCATATTCGTGCTGTATATCAGGATGTCATCAAGATACACCAGAACCCCTTTGTATAAATGATCATGTAGGACCTCATTAATCAACTGCATGAATACGGCTGAGGCCCCCTGTAGTCCAAATGGCATGACTTTGAACTGATAGCTCCCCATGGGGCAGTTGAAGGCAGTTTTCCACTCATCTCCCTCCTTTATTCTCACCCGGTAATACGCCAGGTCTAATTTAGTGAAGACACTCACCTTAGCCAGGTGGGTTAGTAAATCCTTCCGGAGGAGGAGGGGGTATTTATTTTCCACACTCACAGCGTTGAGACCCTTATAGTCTACGCAGAGACGAAGAGACCCATCTTTTTTTTCTTTAAACAACACAAAGGCTCCCACAGCAGACTTGGCCTGTTCAATGAACCCCCTCTCTAGGTTTTTGTCCATGTATCGCTGCATCTCCTCCATTTCGAGGGGGGACATGGCGTACATTCTCGGTTGTGGGAGTTTGGTTCCCGGCAACAGTTCAATGGAACAATCATTGGGTCGGTGGGGAGGCAGGGTGTCGCATTCCTTCTCACTAAATGCCTCCGCCAGGTCCCGGTACTCACTGGGGATGAGTGGCTCGCCTGGTGGCGGTGAGGCAGCCACTTATGCTCGCTTGTTGGGTGGGCTAAAGTTTCCTGTAACGTCTGTTGAATCAATAGGGGGCTTGGGCCCTATAGGTAGCCTCACAGTTCTCATTCCCTTCTCCCACCAGATAAACGGCTTCTATTTGTCCAACCAGGCTAATCCTAGGATCACATTCTCAGTCATTTTTGGAGCCACCAGGAAATGAATGAACTCCCAGTGCTCTCCTATTTCTAAGCTTAGGGGCTCAGTTAATTGAGTGACTAAAGTCCCTCCCATCAGGGAGCCATCGGCTTGCTCAAACCTCACAGGTTTGGACAGCAGCTTTGCTCGTATGCCCATTTTCATGGCAAATGGCAAGCTAATGATGCACCGGGAGCATCCAGAATCGACTAGCACTTTTAAGTCTGCCTGTGCTCCCGACTTAGGGATTATGAGTTTGGCTGGCAGTGAGAAAGATGGGACGTGTCAACTCACCATCGGGTCGTTCTCTCCTTCGTCATCGCTGTCGAAAGAGGGTAGAGCAGGGGTGGATCCAGCCTTAGTCCCGGCATCCTCCTGCGTGGGGGATGTGACATGGGCAACCGGTTCCTGTGTGATCCAGTTGGATTTTTCTCTTGTTGGCTGCTGGGCAGGTTTCTTTCTCGCTGCTGGTCCAGGTCTACTCTGCTGTTGGGGGTAGGGGACTGGGCAATTCGCTGCTCGATGTCCCTGCTGTCCGCATCGGAAGCACTTGATTGGCGGGCCTGCAGGTGGCCTGAGTCCTTCAGCAGTCACAATTGGAAGTTTTTTTGGGGGGGGTTGCCATTTGGGTTGCTCTGGCTTCGGCTCGGCTTCAGGTGGGGGAGGCTTCTTATAGCGGGCGAGCTGAACGTCTAGTCTTACCACTGCCTGGTACCATTCTTGCAGCTGATCAGGTACTGCTCGATAGATGCATGCCTGAGAGAGGTGATCATCCAACCCTTCCCTGAAGTGATGGACTATGGACTGCTCAGGCCACCTCTCTATCCGACCGGCTAACTTGCGAAACTCTCGTACGTACTCCAGGGCAGGCCTGCCGTCTTGTTTTATTTTATGGATTTGTTCTTCTGCTTTGAGGGCAATGGATGGGTCCTCAAATCTTTCTCTCAGTCCTAGGAGGAAGAGGAAGAGGTGGGGGTCCTCCAATTCGGGGGCTTGCTCATTATATACGTTGTTCAGCCATTCAGATGCCTCTCCCTCTAAGCTGGACGCAATCACATTGACCATAGCGGCTGGGTCCGGGTAGAGATAGGCCCAGCGGTTCAAATGAGAGTGCACTTGGTTGAGAAAAAAAATCAGCTTCTCTGGGTCCCCATCGAAGGTTGCTCTGAAAGGTGGAGCAATCATTGGCTGCTGGGCTCTCCACTGTGGTTGTTGCACCCCCAGTTGCTGTTGGCCCCAATCGGGCTACTGATTCAATGGCTGCTGGGGCTCTCACCATGGCTGTTGCACCCCCAGTTGCTGCTGGGGCCCCCACCCTGGCTGCTGCTGCATTCCCAGGGGTGGCACATTTGGGGTCTGTTGCCATTCCCCCTGCTTTTGGTCTGCTGGGAATTGTGGCATCCTGAACCGCTGTAAGGCCCCCTGCGGCCTCAGAGCGGGTTGTTGTTGGAACTCCATCATCTGCAGGCCCCTCAGTGGTTGCTGTACATTAGGGAGCAGCAACCAGCCTCCTTCCTGCGGTCGTCCTCCCACCAGCTGCTGATCTCCTGGCTTCTGCACCACCCCAAGCTGTTGCAGGGCCTCTATTAGCTGCTGAAAGCTCAGAGGTCGCTGACCATCCACCTGCGGGGGCTGCCAAACTCCCCACTGCTGCAGGGGCCTCAGACTGGGGTTCTCTCTCTCTGTGGGGCTGGAGGCCCTGGCAGGGGATTTCAGGAGCTGGAAGGCTGTCTGATCTGCAAAGGAGGGGCTGGAGGCTTCTCTCGGCAGGAGTTGATTTCTGCTTCTCCATCCTAGCCCTTCAAATCTCTCCATTGACTGGCTACAAGCTGCAGACAGGCATTTCCACTCACCTCTTCTGTCCCAGCCTATAGCCGTCCTTGTTAAATGCACAAGGACAAAACCCCTTTTGAGAAAATAGGCTGGAGACTCAGAAGAAAACAAACCCCTTTTAATATGGGTAACAAACCTGCCAAATAGTCCAGAAACAAAAGCAGCAAAACACAATCCAAATGGAGGAAATTGTCCACATGAAACACAATGCAAAGCAGAGAAGTAGTCACCGGCAATACCAACAGAACATGATCCCATGAAGTACTTTGCAACAGTTGCCTTCAGCAGCCAGCACTGCCCACACCTTCCCTTTTTATAAAGCAGCCCCAATATGTGGCTTCTCAATGCCTTCTCCTCCTCCCCTGAAGTTGTCGTATTAACTGCTGCTGACCTGCTCTAGTTAATTGCCTTCTTTTACGAGCATCAATAATGTCTACCAGCTGTGAATCCTCAAGGTCTGACTCATCCTCTCCACACAGCTGAGTTTCATCCGGAACACGATTGGAGGGGCCAGGCTCTTCATCAGATTGTGAGTCTTGTAACTCATCAGAGCCTCCCTCCTCCTCCTCTGATTCCCCGGATTCAGCTGCCAGGTCCACTGGCTGGCGTGGACTCACAACATCACCCGAGTCCTCAGTGGCAGACGTCTTGGTAGCTCTCCACCTGTCTGCTTTTGAAGCCTTTGTGGGTGGCAAGGCAGTCTCGAGGCATCTGGAGTCTTCGTTGGGCTGGGCCCAATCTGACGACCAGATCAGCTCTCCTAGCTGCTTGGGTTTTGCCTCCAGCTGGGAGTCCTGCGAAAGCTCTTCCTCCCCCGGCTTGTTTGCTGTTGCTTCCCCCCCGGGGTAGCAGCTGCTGCCGGGTTGCTGGCTTCAAGCAATTTTCTTTCCTCCATGATGAAATCTTCTACCGAATCTTTGTCAGATACCCTCAATTCTGGGGACAGTGACAGGCTCAGGACCCCTAGAAAGTTTGGAAAGTTTGTAGATTTTAGCTTAATGTTATGGTTCCGACATATGAAACTCTTCAAAGAACTTCGAGGCATTGTTTACCTTAAAGAATCTTTATTCGAGCAGCATCACATCGGCACTTACATAGTCCAAGCCAAAATCTAACTCCCCCTCCCCTCAGCACATAGATTAAAGCACAATTCCCTCCTACAACTAACAGTCATAAATCACATTCTCCAATTAGTTTGAAATGCTGGCTTTCTGCCCAGTTCTTCATCCCGCCATGCCTTATCATCTCTTATTACAATATTGTATGTCTAACTAACTCCCATCACTCCCCCTCCCCCAGTATCATCTAATTCTAAGAGTAAAGCATAAGAAAGAAAAAGGCTGCATCTCCATATGTTGTCAAAGCAAGAACATCCAATGTTAGCAGCGTTGACATTCATATTTCCCTTCTCATACCAAAATATAATATTCTAGTTATAAATCCTATCTTTCTAGTTATAATACTGCTTCTATTTCTAACAATTATCTATTCTCAGCCATGTTCAAACATCTGATTAATAGTATAATATCCCATCTAATGGGTTAAAACTTCTATTTTCTTCAGTCTTACTCTAGCTTTCTTCCTTTGCCAACTAACTTTCCAAGTCAATGCATTTGAATCATCAAGTAATTCTTCCTCTATTTTGTGTATATTGTTTGGAATAAGAAAGACAATTTGATTAAAGTATTTTTGGAAGGATGCTCAGCCCATTGACATTCATTAAACAATTTCTCCAATTTCCCCCAATTCTCCTAACAGCTCTATCTTCCATTCAATCAGCTCTTCTTTCTTATCCTCAAGTGTGTTCTGAGATCTTGACAGGTAAGATATCTTTTCCATTTCCGATATTATCGCTACGTCTTCTAATTCTTCATTTGTCTGAGTCTGTCTGTTAGTTCCTTTCTTTAGGTCCTCGATCTTTGGATCTGCTTCCTCTGATTTTCCTTCTATTTTCTGGGTTGCTAGTTCCTTCTTTGTAGTCATTTTCTGAGTTTGTAGATTTAGATTAAAGAATTGTTCTTTTATCTCCTTTGTGTTATTTTTAGTCTCATCATGAGCTAAGGCAATTGTCTCTTGTATTGATTTTAACATAGGAAGAATTTCTTTCTGAAATTCATCAACATTTTCATGTTGGTATGTTAAGCTGGGGACTTTGGGGACAGGTGTTAGGGATGTTTTTTTACCATTTGAAGCTAAGTATGGAACATCCATTTTGTTTTTGTATGTAGTCTTTATAGTCCAATCTATTTAGGGATTTAAAAAGTTTCAGTCAATTGTCATTTGAACTCCTAATTATCCAACCGGCCTATCAGTCTGTCCTTAAGTCTCCCCTCAGCAAATATAAGTAAAGTTCGAATTTTTCAATTTTTTCTGTCCAATGAAAAACACATCCTTTCTGTCCAGAGAGGGAAGAGCAATTAAAAATTGTTCATCAATCAAAGGTTTATAGTCCAAAGTATTCCATCATCTCAATCAATAATGCATGTTTCTTCTATAGAGAAAGAGCTACATGACACAGCTCTAAAAGTCAGTTAGTATTTATATTCATAGTCCAGGCAGGCCAGTTTCAAAATAGTTTATTGTCTCTGCCACACAGATAAGCAGCCCAAGAGGTTTTGGGTTTTTTCCCCCCTTTTCCCAGCTTCAGTCTTCAAAAGTGAAAGTTTCTGAAAACAACAAGAGTCTTATCTGAGTCTGGGCTTCCAGCCAAGTTTCCTTTAGGCATAATAAATTGTAGTGCTGTAGTTTGCCACTAGATGTCGCTAACGCCGTCTTCCAGCTTTTTACATCCAAACTTATATTACAAGCTTTTTAAGTCTCTTTAAAAAAAAAAATCTCAAAAGCACTTTTAGTCCCCAAATTTCAAAGTTATATATGTGTATTGCTTCCAAATGAATCTTGTAATTTTCTCTATTTTTCCCCAAGCAATTAATTCGCCGCTTTTCTTTTCTTGAGGGAATAGGGTGGAAATTCCCCTTCCCTCTCTCATCGGGGAGGATTCTTTGCTTTGGGCGGTTTTTCCCCAGGAAAAAGTCTTAAAGTCATAAAGAGAGGATAGGGTGTCACTCAGTTCCATCCACGTTGCTCGAAAGTTGCTGGTTAATGCTTATTTTCTTCGGTTGTCAGCAGTTTCTTTTTTTTTTTAAACAAGTTTTATTAATTTTCCAGTTTTACAAAAATCCAAATATTAAGGAAGCAGCGTGGTGATTGGGTAATCCATAATCCAATAACAAGATCTTTCGTAAATAGGTCGGGTTACATCATCAAAAATTTCCTCTCTGTTTCCCTTAGTTATTTTATCACATTCAAATTAATACATTGCTAATTATGACTCAATCAATTAAAACATTTATCAGTATATTTTAACTTATACGTGTCCATGTCCTGTATTTAAATTTTACCTAATTTTGATTACAGTATTCCAATTAGCTTAATATTCATAGTATTTAGATTTCGGGTAGCCCAAAGTTCCCTTATTTCATTAGAAAATAGTTGTCATATGTAAGATACACATATTGTTTACTCAAATAAATTCTTACTTTATTTCACAAATATATTCTATTTCTCATCCTAGTACCTCGTCACTTACTAATAAAATATCCTTTATTGTCTCAATCCAACTTCTAAATTATAATTCAGAACTGTTATTCTAATGGCTATTTTTTATTTCCCTTTTTTAAAAAAAAAAAATATTTTTTTTTATTTTTTTAAAACAACAAAACATAACACACATAAACACACAGTGTATACTCCTTTTTTTAAAAAAAAAACAGCAATTTCGTAACGGTAATCTTCTATTATTTACATTTTCCCCCCTTATTCTTCTTTAAAAAATATTTGTCCTTGTTGTCCCATTGTTTCTTATTTCCATTTTCTTCCTTCATACTATACTTCATACTAAGAATAATACATATTATTACTATACATTATTATACACACATTTTCCCTTTCTTGACCTTTCCACATTTATTTTCATTTATTATTTCTAATCTCCAACCAATCATACCACTTATTCCATATTACATAGTACTCTGTGTCTTCCTTTTCTTTTATCTCTTTTGTTAATTTGTCCATCTCCGCACAGTCTAGGATTTTCCTTATCACTTCTTCCTCTGATGGTATATTCTCATTTTTCCAGAACTGTGTGTAGACTATTCTTGCTGCCGTTGTTATATGTAAGATTAAGTACCGTGTTTCTTTACTATATTTTCTATTTAAAATACCCAGCAGGAAGATCTCTGGTTTCCAGTGTACGGGTTGATCTATTATTTCTTCCATCCATCTTCTTATTTTAGTCCAGTATTTTTTCGCAACTGGGCATGTCCACCATAGATGATAATATGTTCCATGTACCTTTTTACATTTCCAGCATGTCGGCGAGTTGTTCTGGAACATCTTGGCAAGCTTTGCTGGTGGAAGATGCCATCTGTAAAACATCTTCAACTGGTTTTCCTTGAATGCCGCTGACATAGTCAATTTTATGTTTGTTTCCCATATTTTTTCCCATTTCTCCAATTCTATGTTATATCCGAAATTTTTTGCCCATCTAATCATTGTGTCTTTGACAACCTCGTCTTCCATTTTATATCTCAGTAAGTATTTATATATATTACTAATTAATTTTATTTCTGTTCCATGTATAATTTTATCCAATTCTTGCGGCTCTTTTTGTATTTCATATAATTTTTTGTCCTCTGTATATTTAGATTGAATTTGTGTAAATGTCCACCAATCAATCTCTCTGCCTACATCTTGTTCCAATTCTTGTTTTGTTTTCAGATTTCCCTGTTCGTTTACCAATTCCTTGTATCTAATTATCTTATTTATGTCCAGTAGGTTTGGGTGTTTCAGAGCTTCTGTTGGGGATAACCACATTGGAATTCTTATGTAATGTTTTTGTTTTATTTTTTCCCAAGTCTGTAGCAATGCATCCCTAACTATGTGTCTTTGAAAGTATCTGTGTATTTTATATTTTTCGTCCCATAGGAATGCATGCCACCCCGCTTGCAAGTCATGTCCTTCTAGTGTTAAAACTCTGGTATTTTTCAATTCCATCCATTCTTTTAGCCAAGTTAGGCTTGATGCTTGGTAGTATATTTCCCACTCTGGTAACGCCAATCCCCCTTTATCTTTCGTATCTTGCAAGAGTTTTAATTTAATCCTAGGTTTTTTCCTTTGCCATATAAATTTAGTGACCAATTTATTTAATTCTTGAAAGAATGTTTTCCCTAGTTTTATTGGAATAACTTGGAACAGGAATGATATTTTTGGCAATATATTCATTTTGACCGTAGCGATCCTCCCTAAAAATGAAATTTGTAGATTTTCCCAATTTTCTAAATCTTTTTTTATCTGGTGTAATATTTTATCATAATTATCCTCCTTAATCGAGGAGCACTTCGCTGTAAGCCAAATCCCTAAATATTTTATTTTCTTAGTTACACTTATTTTTGTTTTATCTTCCAGTTCGCTTTCCTGTGCCTTTGTAAGATTTTTGGTTATTAATTTGGATTTATTCTTATTAATCTTAAGTCCGGCTACCTCACCAAATTCTTCTATTTTTTTAATTAATTTAAGGCCGGTTTCTAATGGGTCTTCCAAAATAAAGTCTAAGTTCTAAATATTAAGTCAGTTAATATCTTTTAAAATCTCCTTAGCTCGTTAAGTGAGATTTTAAGCTCTTCTATTATAAGTCACACACACAAAAATAACACAACCCATTTTTTAAGTCTAACTCTAGCTTTCTTTTTGTGTCAAGCAGGCTTCCATACCAGTGCCTTTAAATCATCAGATAGATCTCCCTTCATTCCTACACATAATATTTGAATCAGGGGAGACCATCCAGTGATCAATTTTTCAAAGAAGCTGGCCCCTTTGTAATTATTGGGTTGTTGGCCTGGTAGTTCAAATCTCCATGTTTGGCTTGGTATATTTGTCATCAGTTCAGTCTGGTCTTCTTCTTCTTCCGGTTTCATCTGGCTTAAGTAAGGAGTCATATTCAATGTTGTAATTGTTGTTTGGTTGTCTAGGTTGTCTAAGTTCTCGATGTGTTGTGCATATTGGTCTTCAACACCTTCCATCTTAATGTTGCTTTCTTCAGTTTCTGTTGCTTTTTGAGTTGCAGATTTTTTAGTTGAGATCAAGGTTTGACTGTCAAAGTTTTCAGTAGATTGTTCCTGGTATTCTTTAAAATCCACTTTGATGTTAGTTTCTTTCTCTTCTGTTGCTTTTTGGATTGTAAGTTCATCAGTTGAAGTCTGGGCTGCATTTTGTAAATTTAGGGTGGCACCTTTATCTTTCAGTCTGGAGTTCATTAGCTCAGTAGCCTCAAGGATTTTTTCAAGTATAAGTTTGTAGTTAAGTTGTGGGTAGTATTCCTCCATTTCTGTGGTGTTTACAGATAGTCCTTTAGTGGAGGCTATTTTTGATAAAAGTCAGTAAACGTCCACCTCCACTATAAAGAGTTGTTTTCACCACCCAGCTGTTCCAAATTCTTATCTTTTTTGATAGTGCCAAGGACAAATCTTAGTCTCACAGGTCTCACAGACAAAAAAGAAATACACTTGCTATGCCATGTTTCGCCACAAGATGTCCCCAATAGCATGTGTAGCGGAGCTGTCTGAAAGTGTTTGCAGAAGCCTGGCTGGGGAGAAAGAAATTGGGACAGCTGCTGCTGGTTTTGGGTGCGGCAGGCGTGGACGAGGAAAAAAGATATAAAAGGAAGGAAGGAAAGGTGTGGGGGGGTTGTTGGTTGTTTCAGTTCGTCAGGTGAAGACAAAGAGGGGTTGGAGGTTTTTAAGCTGATCCCTTCTGGTGAGGGGGAAGGGAGAGAGTGAGAGAGAGTGAGGGGGTTGGAATTTTATTGCTTTCTTTTGCAAGGGAGATATCCCAAGCGGAGGCAAGAGAGAGTGTGTGGAGAAAGAAAGTTGCTGGGGCTGTTAACCTCAGATTTTAATAATAAAGGATAAGGGGGGAGGGGTTTGACACTGGCCTGTCGGAGACTGCAAGAAGCCACAGAAGAGGACGAGAGACTGCTTGTTGCTGTGAAGATTGAAGGCCATCAGAACTGTGACTATTGCTGCTTGTGCCAGTTTTAGACATTGTGGGGAGTTGCCCTGAGGGGGGCAAGCCGTTACTGCAGCAAGCTGACTGCTTTTGTTCGTGTTTTATTACTGCCTGGAGCCAGGGGTTTTTTCCCCTCCCCACTTGTTTCCAAAAAGGTCGCTGAGGAATCATTGCCTGTTGCTGCTATGACAGCCTGGGGCTGCTAGACACCATCACAGCATTGACTATTGGGGCTAGGGGCTGGTCATCTTTGTTCCTGGAAGCCCCTCCCTGAAGACAAGAGCCTGCCATCTCCTCACTTTGTGTGAGCCTCGGTTGGAAGAGATACTTTACTAACACCTAGAGAGCACAGCTGCTGAGCTTGACTAAGGGGAACGGGGCTGGGGTGGGCCCTGGGCTTTAGCGGCCTCTGAGGAGGTAACGCTACACATGTAAAGTCTTTTTCCAAACTCAAGTGAGGCTTTTATCCAGTTTTTTAAAAAAATTTTTTAAACTTAACAAATAGATAAGGTAATAGGTCCCCATAAAAACAGGAACTTTGGGGGGCCCCAAATATCCAAAAGGTGCAAGTCCAGTTATTTAGATGTTTAGATTAGTTGTTCTTTTCTTTTCTTTTTTTTTCAAAGTTTTGTATTCCCAAAGTAGGCAGACACCGCCCAGTTAAAAGGGGGGAAGAAATTTTCAAAAGGCTTCTACAGGAAAATAATTGGGATACAGGAAAGGTAAGGTAAGGTCTCACCCAATTCCTCCACGGTGCTTTCATTGTGCTTGGTGGTGCTTTTGGCTTTCGGCTGGTACGGCTTAGTGATCGGCCAATCTTTTCTTCGTCGGTCCAAAGGAGCTGCCTTGGATCAAACGGAGGGGCTACCGCCCTTCCGCGATCTATCGAGGGTCCTCCTCACGGTGGTCGCCCCTCCAGGGCGACTTTCGACCCTTTTAAGCGTCTTCTGACAAAGGGAAACTGGACGGCGGAGAGACCGCTCTCCCCGCACGTCCACCGGCACCGCGATCACAAACCGGAAGCCCGATAGCAAACCAGAAGCCGGTTGTCAGCAGTTTCTGACTGGCCACACGAATGTAGCCAGTCTTTCCCCCGCCAGTTTGGAGGGCTTCCTCGGATCAAACGGAAGGGCCGCCACCCTCCCACGATCAACGAGGGTCCCCTCCTTCTCCATCACCTCTTCGGGGCAACTTTTGACCCTTTTTAAGGTCCCCAGTGGGGCGGAATCGAATGCGGAAGATGGAGCCCCATCTTCCTGCGCCCGTCACACCGTGACATCAAACCGGAAGTCACTTGCTTATACTTAAAAGCTTTATATCCATCTTCTAATATTTTGACTTAATTTAGCTGTGTTCTCAGTAAAAGTACCTCAATACCTGGGAAGATTCTGGAAAAGATAATGAAACAACGAATCAGCGAACACCTAGAGGCAAACAAAGTCATTACTAAAAGCCAACATGGGTTTGTCAAAAACAGATCATGCCAGACAAATCTTATTGCATTCTTTGACCAAGTGACAAAATTAGTGGATCAGAGGAATGCTGTGGATATAATTTACTTGGACTTCAGTAAGGCATTTGATAAAGTAGATCACAACCTACTACTTGATAAGATAGAAAAATGTGGGTTAGACAGCATCACCACCAGATGGATCCGTAGCTGGCTGACCAGCCATACTCAGCGTGTGGTCCTCAATGGAACCGCATCTACATGGAGGGAAGTGTGTAGTGGGGTGCCCCAGGGCTCTGTTCTGGGCCCAATGCTCTTCAACATCTTCATCAACGATTTGGACGAGGGGATAGATGGGGAACTCATCAAATTTGCAGACGACACCAAGCTGGCAGGAATAGCCAACACTCCAGAAGACAGGCTTAAGATACAGAAGGATCTGGACAGACTTGAACACTGGGCACTATCTAACAAAATGAAATTCAATGGTGAAAAAAGCAAGGTTCTACCATTTAGGCAAGAAAAACCAATGTACAGGTATAGTATAGGGGGTACCTTGCTCAATAGTAGTAACTGTTGAGAGGGACCTCGGAGTCCTAGTGGACAATCACTTAAATATGAGCCAGCAGTGTGCTTCAGCTGCCAAAAGGCCAACACAGTGCTAGGCTGCATTAACAGAGGATAGAATCAAGATCACGTGAAATGTTAATACCACTTAACAATGCCTTGGTATGGCCACACTTGGAATACTGCATCCAATTTTTGGTCACCACGATGTAAAAAAGATGTTGAGACTCTAGAAGAGTACAGAGAAGAGCACAAAGATGATTAGGGGATTGGAGGCTAAAGCATATAAGGAACGGTTGCTGGAATTGGTATGTCTAGTCTATTTTTATGAAGACAACGACGAGGGGGGACTGATAGCAGTGTTCCAATATCTCAGGGGCTGCCACAAAGAAGAGGGAGTCAAGCTATTTTCCAAAGGGCCTGAAGGCAGACAAGAGCAACAGATGGAAACTAATCAAGGAGAGAAGCAACCTAGAACTAAGGAAACTTCCTGCAGTTAGAACAATTACCAGTGGAACAACCTGCTCTAGAAGCGGTGATGCTCCAACACTGGAAGTTTTTAAGAAGAGACTGGACAGCCATTTGTCCGAAATGGTATAGGGTTTCCTGCCTGAGCAGGGGTTGGACTCGATGACCTCCAAGGTCCCTTCCAACTTTATTATTATTATTATTATTATTATTATTATTATTTATTATTATTATTATTATTATTATTTTATTATTATTATTATTATTATTATTATTATTATTATTATTATTATTATTATGGATCATCGCACAGTCAGCCAGATGTTTAGACTGGATTTGGCATTTTGTCTACCTATCGAGTCCTTACCAAGAACCTGGGATGATGATGATGATGATGATGATGATGATGATGATGATGATGATGATGATGATGATGATGATGATGATGATGATGATGATGATGATGATTACTGAGTAACCTAACTTAACTGTTAAATAATGTTGCATGTCAATTCTTTCCACTATTTCAATTCATTACTATCTACATACAGAAAGTTCACATGTGAACTTTTACCATAATAAATATACTATGAAAATAGGGAGTTTATAATATATTAACATAACATGATTCTATTGGGTAGACATTCAGTACAGTTGTAGATGTGGTGGAATGTAGTCTGGATTCCCAGAAGGGAGGCATTCCAGAGGACCAAGAGACAGAGAAGTTTAGATAGTTTGGTTGGGAGAAAGAGAGTTAAGAAGGCTCCTCACTAAAAATTCTGGGAGTATATTTTTAATGCTTTAGTTGCTTTAGTTTGGCAAGATTTCTATCTATGGGCGAGGAACAATAAAGGAAACTGTTTAGAAGTAATGATATGTCATTCTTGGTTTTTTGGGCCTGATACTGACCAATAGAAGAGCTAATTCTCAACTGAAGATAATTTTTTGGAAAACTTGGAAACAGTCTGAAAGGAGTATTTTATTACACTTTACTAAAAGTTCTAAATGCAGTCTTTTTCATAGTTTTACTAGTATACTGGACATTTTCAAATTGGGATAATAATGATAAAAGGTGAATACTATTGTAAGGAAATACAATAAGTATCTGTAAGTATCTGCAAAACATTTAATCACAACTACATTTCTGCAACAGATGAAAAAAGTTATGTTGGATAAATTATGCAGAATTAACAGATATACACAAAATTATTGCAAAACCTCATTTTGTTAAGGAATGAACTTTAATATGTTCAAACAAGCAAGAGGAAAACTGTCATCCCACCACAAACTGAATTCTGAAGATTTTGAAACAAGTCTGCACATTTCCTGTATTCTTATGAATTGTTAACCAAGGAATATTGACAGATACAACATATTTCGGTATGTACTAGATTAAGAAATAGGCCATATTTATTCTAATCAACTGCAATGCTGGTCACTAACTCTTTAAGCTTACATCATTCATGAAGCATTCTCGTCTTACAGACCTTAATCAACGTTTGCCTGTTACACTGCATAATAATACCCCAAACTAGTCAATATTTAAACCATTATGATCAAAGTGTGCATGAACATGGTTTTCAAAGGTTTGCTGGTCATACTCAGGAGGAAACTGTTCAGAGCACAGTGGATACACCTTCCAGTGAGTTTCAACATGTTCTTCAAACTTGGTTTGATCATAGTTAGGAGGAAATATCACTTCACAGAGTGGACATTTCTTGCTGTGCACAAAACATGGGATAAAAAGGGAAAGAATTGAAGGCAACTGTGAAATTGAGACCAGTATTTAACCTCCCACTGTTATTATCTTTAGCATTGCTATTATCTAAGTGGCCAGAAACAACCAGTGTTTGCATGCCATTAGACATAAAGGGGTTTTCCACATAATCAAAGTACCTGTTCCAAAAATATTTATCCACTGTATGGTGCAATCTTCCCTGATCTCAGTGCCCTCCAGATAGACTTCAACTGCCATAATGCCCCATGAAGGGTGGCCGTTAGTAAGAATTTGTGAAATCACATCTGGAAAGCACCCAGGCTGGGGAAGGCTGGTGTAAATCCCCTCATGCACCAATATTATTCAAGTCTAGGAAGAAAGCTAATTAATCATTTATTTATCTGATGAGAATTCTACCTCAAAATAGAAATCTGCAAGCTTTCACTCAATGCATTCAACATCTTTAACAATATCATTTTCAATCATTGATTAGAATGAGGCCTTTATATAATAAGGTATGGCTTCAAATTCTTGAAAGTAGTAGTATTATTCAGGCCACTTACATTTATCAGCATGATAAAGAAGCAAATAAACTAAGTGATAGTTGAGACATGAAAAGAAAATTTAGCAAAAGTATACTAGAGTGAAATTTGTTTTTTTCTAAAGAATGATAAAACAGACACTTTAACTTTAAATAAGAAAGAAGGAGATGCAGGAGCAGTTATACAGAAAACTATATTCAAAGGGCCCTGTGTTTTTATCAGAATTCCAGTATTGGAAAGGGGATGGGAAACCATTTATTTTTCCAAGTATAAAAACTGTAAATCAACTTTTCTTAGAGTTCAAGACCTGGAACTTAAGCAACTCCAGTGAAATTTCACTCATTTTTGTCTACAGTGAATGTTCCTACTACCGCCTAAAGTATAGCAGTGAAAGTTCACAGGAAATCTCCCATGTTAATTTCAAAATACAGCCTTAGCTACTACCTTACCTGGAATGAAAACAAAAACCTGTCCCACAATCATGTAAGCGCAGAACTGGTAGATCTGGAGTAGAAGGTGCACTTTCCTCACCATCCTGCAAAGGAAGCATTTGTTTTTACTGAATGCTTTTTGCTCACAAAATTGTCGTTTTTGTTGTGTTTGTTTATTTATTTATTTATTTATTTATTTATTTATTTATTTATTTATTTATTTATTTATTTATTTATTTATTTATTTATTTATTTATTTATTTATTTATCCATTCACTCAATTTCTATAGCTGCCCATCTCAACCAATGATTCTGGGTGGCTTACAATTAAAAAAATATATACAATTAAAATGATCAACACATTTTAAAACAAGAAAAATAAAAACCATCCAAAATAAATATACACAGCAGCTAAGATACTTGTGTCAATGCTGCTAACATTGGATGTTTTGCATTGACAACAGATGGAAATGTAGCCATCTTTTTCCCTTTCGCTTTTAGAGTTAGATGATGCTGGGAGGGGGGGGATGTGAATGAGAGTCTAGCGAGACATAACTTAGCGTGAGAATCAAGGTTATTGAGACCAGAGCTGATAAAGAATTGGCAGGCTGGAGAACTGGAGAGGAAGCCCGCGCTTCAAGCTAATTGGGGAATGTGATTTATGACTGTTAATTGGAGGAGGGAATTGTGCTTTGATACTATGTGCCCAGGGGAGGGGAATTCAGTTTTTGGCTTCGATTATGTAGTGCCGATATTATGCTACTCGAATAAAAGATTCTTTAAGGTAAACAATGCCTCGAAGTTCTTTTGAAGAGTTTCATCTGTCGGAACCATGACATTAAGACAAAAACTCCAATTTTTCCTTAACTATCTTGGGGTCCCGAGCCCCAGTCGCTGTCCCTAGAATCGAGGGATAAGCTGACAAAGATTCAGGGAAGATATCAACATGGAGAAAGAAAGAGCGCCTGGAACCAGCACCCCGGCAGCGGCTGCTACCCCAGAGGGGGGAGCGACAGTCAGCGCACTGGTGGAGAAGGAACTTTGTCAGGCCTCCCAGCTGGGGGCAAAGCCCAAGCCACGAGGACAGCTGATCTGGTCGTCGGAATGGACCCTACCCAGCAGAGACTCCAGACACCTCGAGATGGCCTTGCCACCATCAAGTGCTTCAAAGGCGGACGAGGTTGAGCTGCAAGGAGAGGGTTCCCGCACGTCGCGTTCCCCAGACCGGTGGAGAACCATGAAATTGTCTGCCACTGAGGACTCGGGTGAGTGGAAGTACCTGTCCACAGCCCGTAGTCAGTCAGTGGAGAAGTTGGTGGAAAGATTTGAGGAGCTAGAGATGAAGAGTGGAGAACAACCTTCCCGCTCCCCATACACGAGTGATCATGATGATCGATGAGGCAGCCACCAACTCCTACCAAGGGGAACCCCCAATCCCCCCTGTGCAGATCAGGCAGCCTCCCTGTCCTCGAAGCCACCGACCATGGCCTCCAGCCCCGTGGGGAGAGACAGCTCCAGTCGTCGCCCCTCCCAAAGCCCAGATCGCCACCGACGGGATAAGAGCCCGAGCCAAACCCTGGATCGACATGCTGCTTTTTTTTTTTGAAAATTTTATTGATTTTCTAATATTACATTTATATCTTTGAAAAGCAACGTGGCGGCTGAGTTACCCTAATTCAATTACATACAAATATCATTAGTACAAATCTCAAACTATTACAGTAAATATTTCCTCTCTTTTCCCCTTAATATATACTGTCTCATATTTGAATTAATGCACTTCTTATTCTATCAATCAAATAAAAAATAACTTTCTTACATTTATCAATAGTTTTCAATTTATATATATCTTAATTGTTTTAATGTTCAGTCTTTGAGACAATCAATGACATAATAAATTTTTCCCAATTTTAATTTTCCATTAATATTTAAAATTAACGTTTAATATTTATCATTTCCAAGTTTCAAATGTTCCCAATTCCCTTTATCACAATTCCTCACAAAATCTGGTGTTCAGGGTACACATCTTATCTATTTAAGTTCTCACCATCTATATCAACAAATTAATAATACAATAAAATATTCTTATTTTCTAATAGTTTCCAAATATCTTGAATTTAACAATCAAAATTTCTTTTATTTCAACGTTTAATACTTCCTCTCTCTTCCTCTTTGTATCTACTATCTCATATTTAAGCTAACAATTTTCATTCTTACCGCTATGTCAAGACATATTTATTACATTCATCAATACGTTTTTAGTTTATATATATCTTAATCACCTTTACATGACCTTTATGAGCAAATCAATATTCAAATTTAACTGTTAATATTTATACTTCTAAGTTTTAAATGACCAAAGTTTTCTTTATCTCCATTCATAATAATATCTTGTATTCAAAGTACACATCTTATCTATTTGGGTATATTCTATTTTAATTCTCATAAGTAAGTCAAAACCCCATTCTTCTTCAGTCTTATTCTCGCTTTCTTTCTTTGCCAAATCGTCTTCCATGTCCGTGTTTTTGAGTCGTCAAACAAATCTCCTTGTGTTGTTATATATATTATTTGCTGTTGAGAAAACCATCCGGTCACCTTTTTTTTGAGAGGGCTAGCAAGTCTAGCAGATCTAGCAGGTCTAATAGGTCTCTTTATTTTTCCATCTCGACGTAGTTGTCCTGAAGTGTTTCTCTTCTCTTCCATCTGTTCTTCTTCTTGATTCTCAGATTCCTTCTGATTTATATAGAAAGTCTGTTCCTTTTTCCATGTTGTCAGTTCCTTTTCTGGATTTTCCATTATCTGTGTTTGTTGAGCAGTTAAATCTTCTGTCATGATATTTAATTGTTCCACTTTTTCTGTTGTATTCTGTATAGTTGATTTTTTAATTGTAGTCAGAGTTTGAGTTTGCATATCCGGGCTGCTTTCTTGTTTTTTTCTATAGGCTCTTATTTCATCACCAGCTGTAAGGAGGGTTTGATAAATTGCTTTCAGCATAAAAAGGATTTGTTCCTGATCTTCTTCCATGATAATGTATTAGGCTAGAAGCTTTACAATCAGGGAGTCCAGAAAAAGAGTCTTTTTTTGTTTTTCACTGAGTAAGGAACACAGCTGAGCTTCAAGTTTCAAGGTTACTTGAATCTTATCTATTTTCTGGGCTGTCAGCCAAGTCACTCTTAGACAATAACAAATTGCAGTATCAGGTTTAGCCACAAGATGTCGCCCCTACCAGTTGAAATTTCCCTTTGAGTGCCAAAGTTATTTTAATCTTTTCAGCTTTAAGTTTTCAGTTTTAAGGAAAAACCCAGATCTTCAGTAAAAATAGAAAGTAAAGAATAGAAAATAGAAAATCTTTTAGTCCACAAACTTTAGGAAATAACATTCTGATTGGGATCCAATTATTTTTTCAACATTTTAAACTCCCCTGGATAATCGGTCGCCGCTGTTTCTGGAGGGAGGGCTAAAATCCCCCTTCCCTCTCCACAGGGGGAAAAATACTTTAGCAGCTTATGTAGGTAAAAAAAAATAGTTAGGATTTTAGAGAGGTAGATCTCACCCAGTCTCTTCCACGCTGCTTTAAAGTTGCCTGGTGGTAAGTGTGACTTCGGCTGTCCGCAGCCTAGTGACGGGCCATATTACTATGGCCGGTCTTTCGTCCGCCAGTTTGGAGGGTTGCGCCGGGTCTAGCGGGAGAGCTACTGCTCTCCCGCGATCCAGCGAGGGCCCCTCCTTGCTGGTCACCTCTACAGGGCGACTTTCAACCCTTTTAGGGTCCCCCAGCGATGTGAAACTGGACGAGGAAGATGGAGCTCGTCTTCCAAGCGTCCATGGTGGCCGCGTCGGCAAACCAGAAGCCCCGGATCAACATGCTTACCGGCCACCCAGCCTGGGGCCCATACAACAATGGGGAATGCCGCAGCCTTCCCAGGTGGGAAGCCAGCAGTCGCTGGCGGTGCAGCAGCCAAACTGGGGATGGCTACAGCCCCCAAATGTGCAGCAGCAGATGGGGGGCTTGCAACAACTGGGGATGATGCAGCCACCAGGGGGTCAGCAACTGCTGGGAGCACTACAACAGCAGTGGGGCTGGCCATCACCTCTGAACGTGCAGCAACCGCTGAGGGGCCCACAACTGATGGGGATCCAGCAACAACTGCCTTCGGGGCCACAGGAGGGCCTGCAGCAACTGGGGGCACCACAATCCCCCGCAGGCCAGCAGCAGTGGGGATAGCAGCAGCCCCCACCTATGCAGCAACTGCTGGGAGGCTTGCAGCAGCTGGGGGCACCATTACAGCAGCTGCTGAGACCGGTGGGGGTTGTACAGCAATTGGGGGTGCCACAGCTGCCGGCAATGCAACAACAGCTGTGGGGGTGGCAACAGCCCCCGTGCACGCAACAACTGCTGGGAGGCTTGCAGTAACTGGGGATGCGGCAGCCACCATGGGGGGGGCAGCAACAGTTGGGGATGCAACATCCACAGTGGGTGTCATGGTTCCGACTAATGGAACACTTCAAAGAACTTCCAGGCATTGTTTATCCTAAAAAGTCTTTAATCATATAACAAAGTGTCGGCACGGCATGGAGAATGCCAAGATCTGAATTCCCCTCCCCTGAGCACATATTTTGCTAGCATATTTCCCTTCCTTAATTTGCTGTCATAAATCACGTTCTCCAATCAGTTTGAAGGGCAAAGGTTCCCTTCCGTTTCTGTAGCGCGGGTTTCTTATCTAAACTAATCCCCACACACATTCTTTCTCCTCCCCTCCCAGCATCATCTAAGTTAACTCTAAAAATACCACACAGCTCTGCATATTTTGTCAAAGCAAGAACATCCAATGTTAGCAGCGTTGACAGTGGGGAGGCCAGCAACCACTGATGGCGCCACCTCTTAGAGCCACCTTCGATGGGGACCCAGAGAAGTTGATCTTTTTCCTCAATCAGGTGTGCTCTCACTTGAACCGCTGTTGCCTATTTCTATCCGAACCCAGCCGCTATGGTCGACGTGATTGCGTCCAGCTTGGAAGGAAAAGCATCCGAGTGGCTGAACAATCTGTATAACGAGCAAGCACCCGAGTTAGAGGACCCCCACCTCTTCCTCCTAGGACTGAGAGCAAGGTTCGAGGACCCATCCATTGCCCTCAAAGCGAAGGAGCAAGTCCACAAAATAAAACAAGCCAGCATGCCTGGCCTAGAATACGTACGAGAGTTTCACAAGATAGCCAGCAGAATAGAAATGTGGCCCAAGCAATCCCTAGTCCATCATTTCAAGGAGGGACTAGACGACCACCTCTCCCAGGCTTGTATCTATCGAGCAGTCCCTGATCAGCTGCAAGAGTGGTACCAGGCAGCAGTAAGACTAGATGTTCAGCTCTCCCGCTATCAGAAGCCACCCCCACAGGAAGCCAAGTTGAGGCCAAATCAACCCAAATGACAGCCACCCCCCCAAAAGCCTCCAACCGTTGCGGCTACTGAGAATCCCAGACCACCTGCTGGGCCACCGATCAAGTGTTTCAGATGTGGACAACAGGGACACCGAGCAGCAAATTCCCCAGTCTCTTACCCCCAGCAGCAGAATAGACCAGGACCACCAGCGAGGAAGAAACCAGCCCAGCAGGCAATGAAAGAGAAATCCTACTGGATCGCGCTGGAACTGGTTGCCCAAGTCACGTCCCCCATGCAGGAGAGTGCCGAGACCCAAGCTGGACCTGCCGCCGCTCTACCCTCCTACGACAGCGATGACGAAGGGGAGAACAACCCGAGTGTCGACACGTCCCACCTTTTTCACTACCTGCCAAACTCATAATCCTTAAGACGGGGGCACAGGTAGATTTAAAAGTACTAGTCGACTCTGGATGCTCGCGGTGCGTTATCAGCTTGTCACTTGTCCTGAAAATGGGTATACGAGCAAAGCTGCTCTCCAAACCCGTGAGGTTCATTCATTTCATGGTGGCTCCAAAAATAACTGAGGCTGTGATCCTAGGGCTAGCTTGGTTGGACAAATGGAAGCCGTTTATCTGGTGGGAGAAGGGAATGAGAACTGTAAGATTACCCATAGGACCCAAGCCCCCCCTTAACTCGGCAGACGTTACAGGAGATTGTAGCCCACCCAATGAGCTAGCGCACATGGCTGCCTTATCGCAACCAGGCGAGCCACTCATCCCCAGCGAGTACCGGGACCTAGTGGAGGCATTTACTGAGAATGAATGCGACACCCTGCCTCTCCACCGACCCAATGATTGCTCCATCGAACTGTTACCAGGAGCCAAACTCCCACGACCGAGGATGTATGCTATGTCCCCCCTTGAAATGGAGGAGGTGCAGTGGTATGTGGACAAAAACCTAGCGAGGGGATTTATCGAATGGTCCAAGTCTGCTGTGGGAGCCCCGGTGTTGTTTAAAGAAAAAAAAGATGGGTCGCTTCTTCTCTGCGTGGATTATAAAGGTCTGAATGCGGTGAGTGTGGAAAATAAATACCCCCTCCCCCTCATGAAGGACTTACTAACCCACCTGGCAAAGGGGAGTGTCTTCACTAAGTTAGACCTGAGAGAGGCATATTACCAGGTGCGGATAAAGGAGGGAGATGAGTGGAAGACTGCTTTTAACTGTCCCATGGGGAGCTATCAATTTAAAGTGATGTCATTTGGACTACAGGGGGCCCCAGCTGTCTTCATGCAGCTGATTAATCAGGTCCTACATGACCATTTATACAAAGGGGTTCTGGTGTATCTTGATGACATCCTGATATACAGCACGAATATGACTGATGATATAAAGCTGGTGAGAGAAGTGTTAAAGAAACTATTGAATGCCAAGCTTTATGTCAAGCTGTCAAAATGTGAATTTCACCAGACCCAATTAGATTATCTTGGCTATAGAATTTCCAGCGAGGGCATTGAAATGGACCTGACCAAAGTGAAAGCCATAATTGAATGGCAACCTCCAAAGACTCGCAAACAGCTCCAGAGCTTCCTAGGATTCGCCAACTTCTACCGTCAATTCATTCCCTCCTTTGCCAAAATTGCCCTACCCCTTACGGAATTACTAAAAACAGGCAAAGAGGGAGGAAAGCCACGACCAGGCCAACCACTAGCTTGGACTATGAACTGTCAGACCACTTTTGAAAACTTAAAAAGACTATTTGCTGTTGAACCAGTCTTAAAGCATCCCTGCCCAGGGAAGCCCTTTGTAATTCAAGCCGATGCCAGCGACGTGGCCGTCAGAGCTGTACTACTACAAAAGAACCAGAGTGGGACCCTGCAACCCTGCGCCTACACCTCTAAAAAATTCACTGAGTGCAAAAGGAGGTGGGCTGTGTGGGAAAAGGAGGCTTTCGCAATCCGCTGGGCTCTATTAAACTGGAGACACTATCTAGAAGGGAGCAAGGTGCCTTTCGAAGTATGGACTGATCACAAAAATCTAGAAGCACTGAAAACTCCCCGCAAATTGTCCCCAAAACAAGTGCGATGGGCACAGTACTTCAACTGTTTTAACTTCACTCTAAAGTACATTCCGGGAGGAAAAACTTCTTAGCTGATGCTCTATCCAGACTGCCCCAGTACAAAAGCCAGCGCAGAGGTTAATGAAGCAATTATCTCCAATCCACAAACAGCTTCTCAACTCATGCCGTGCAGAGTCCCCCCTTCTAGAGCCCCTAACCCTGATGACCCTGGGGCAAAGAAAATAAAACAAGAGCTCCTCACCGACCAATGGTTCAAGTACAATCAAACCTCCCTAACATGCAGGGATGGTTTGGCTTACAAGGGGGGAAAGCTATACTTGCCAGAGACCCTCCGCCTTAACGCTCTCTGACATGGCCATGACGTAAAACAGGCTGGACACTTTGGATATTTAAAAACACTACACCTCATCCGCCGGCAATTCTGGTGGCCGGGATTGAAACGGGATGTGGAAAGCTATGTCCGGAGTTGTGCTGTATGTGCCACCATGAAAAGAATTCCGGGAAAAAACCCCTGGGTTATTGCAACCGGTGGCAGACCCTTCCCAACCATGGGAAGAAATTGCTATGGATTTTATAGTAGATCTACCTGAAAGTAGAGGAAATACAGTCATCTGGACTGTGATAGATCTGTTCTCAAAGCAGGCTCACTTCATCGCCTGCAAAGGGCTCCCGTCCGCCCAACGACTGACCAAAATGTTCTTGAAACACATCTACCGGCTGCATGGCGCCCCTAAATGAAGAATTTCACACAGGGGGGTGCAGTTCACAGCTATGTTTTGGAGAGGTTTTCTCAAACTAATTGGCTCATCTCAAGGTCTGTTATCTGCTTTTCACCCGTCTACTAATGGGGCGGCTGAATCCGCGAACTCAATGGTGGAGCAATATCTCAGATGCTATGTTTACCAACAGATGAACTGGACTGACCTCCTCCCTTTCGCAGAGGTGGCTTACAATAACTCTGTTCACAGCAGCACCGGCTTCATGCCTTTTAAAGTGGCTACAGGAAAAGAGTTCAGCCCGATACCCAAATACCCCCAGGCGCCCTCCGCTTCCCAGACACTTGATCAATGGGTGAGGGGGTGGGAAGAAGTTTGGAAAACCACGAAAACTGCTTTAAAAAAGGCTTCCGAGACATACAAAAAGCAGGCAGATGAAAAAGGGCTCCTCAAAGAATGTTTCAAGTTGGGGAAAAGGTTTATCTGTCAAATAAATATTTATGGCTCAAATTACCTAGTAAGAAGTTAGGACCGAAGTTCTTGGGACCTTTCCCCATTGTAAAGTTCATTAACCCGGTCACAGTGGAATTAAAACTCCCTAAGCTCTTAGGAAAAGTTCACCCCATTTGCCATTGCAGCCTGTTGAAACCTTATCGGGGTTCCACTTTAAGACCTCCCCCTAAGAAGGCACCTGGACCCCTCGTGGTGGCAGGACAAACTCACTATGAAGTAAAACGTATTCTTGATTCTAGAATTTTTAAAGGGAAATTGCAGTACTTAGTACAATGGAAGGGATATTCGTTGTCTGAGGCCACTTGGGTGAAGTCTAGCGATGTGAAAGCTGACAGACTCATTAATAGGTTCTATAAGAAACACCCTAATAAACTGAGAGGCAATCCCTAACCTGTGCTTTTGTTTACATTACAGGATCTGTCCTTTTTGTAAGGGGGGGCGGATGTCAACGCTGCTAACATCGGATGTTTTGCATTGACAACAGATGGAAATGTAGCCATATTTTTCCCTTTCGCTTTTAGAGTTAGATGATGCTGGGAGGGGGGGATGTGAATGAGAGTCTAGCGAGACACAACAACACTAAACTTAGCGTGAGAATCTAGGTTATTGAGCCCAGAGCTGATAAAGAATTGGCGGGCTGCAGAACTGGAGAGGAAGCCCGCGCTTCAAGCTAATTGGGGAATGTGATTTATGACTGTTAATTGGAGGAGGGAATTGTGCTTTAATACTATGTGCCCAGTGGAGGGGAATTCAGTTTTGGGCTTCGATTATGTAGTGCCAATATTATGCTACTCGAATAAAAGATTCTTTAAAGTAAACAATGCCTCGAAGTTCTTTTGAAAGTTTCATCTGTCGGAACCATGACAACTTGGCCAATTATAAAAAAAGTCAGGAAACAGGGCCTTTAACAGATGCAGCACCCCAGGATTGGGAACAGAGCCAGATTCTTAGAGTTTATGAAATTCGAACAGGGTTGGGGCCATTCTAATCTCCCAGGGGAGGATATTCCAGAAAGCAGGCGCTACTGCAGAAAAGGCCTATCTTCTACTCCCTGCCAGCCAACACTCACAACTGACCTCTCCTAGTGCCCAACTTAAGAAACAGTGTCTTGCATCCAGCAATCTGTGGGGCAAGGCCCCTGGATGCCTCCCAAGTATCCCAATCACCACCACTCCATCTCCCCTACCCTGGGTTCTCAGCTGGTGCTAAACCTGGAAACCAGCTTGGCAGATCTTAGCAGGTGGAACCCTGCCCTCTTGCCCCAGCCAGGTCTCGGTAATGTATGCTAGATCAGCCTCTTCCTCAACAATTAAGTCGCAAATCACAGTGGCTTTATTACAGACTGATCTAGTGTTCACCAGCAGCAGCTGAAAGCCTGGGGCCTTGAAAGTCTACTCTCCGGGGCATGGGGTTGAGTCTGGAAGACTGGAACGTGCCACAGGAACAAGATACCTATGGCTTGGGCCCTGTGAACATCCCATCTCTCGACTCCCACTGTATTTTCCTCTGTCATTATTGGAATCTTATACCCTACTCCCTTCAGAGCCCTTCCCCCTTCCCTGTTCATAACAATTATAATCCAACAGCACTCAGTCTTCTCTCACAGAACTGCTGAGCACCTAACCACACAAACTGCACCTCCCCTTCATGGCTCTCACCCAGGAAGGTGGACTGCTCCACTCACCAAACCCTCCAACTGATATCAATCCCAATCAATCTTCTTGCAGAGTCCATTTGTTTTCTTGACCAGTTTATAATTACTGTGGAGACGTTCATTTTGCTGTCCTCCAGCTCAATAACAGAGCAGAGTCAAAATGGCTACCAGCCTTGTGGGGGGGGGGAAGAGCTGCAGCTACAAGGCCCTGAGATGATCACCCACCCACTCTGGTTCTGTGCCCGCTGCAGCAAACCTTTACCTCCTGATGGTCTCAGTCAGCTGGTAGCTCTCATCCACATCCTGATTGGTGTTCCCCTCAGTCTCCTGTGGTGCAGAGCTTTGTCAGCACAGCTTCCTATTAGATGGTAACCAGCGCCAGTGTCTTTCTCATACCACCAGACTCCACCAGCCTCCTAGATGTAACAGCCAGCCTAACAGTCTAGCAATCCTCCAATTGTGCTGCCCATGCTGCTGTCAGCACTGTCACTTTAAAATTAGTCTCTGCCACTGCCAAGCCCAATTTCCCTAGGCTTGATCAAAGTCAACTTGGGGAGCAAGCCTTTGCCACCACACATGCTGCTGATTCAGGCTGCTGGATAGCCCAGCACAATCTAGCAATAATATGGTTTGGAAATTTGGGGACTAAAAGTGCTTTTAAGACCTTTTTTAAAAAAAAAAAAAAGAGACTTGAAAAGTCTGCAATATAAGTTTTGGACTTAAAAACTGGAAAACGGCGTCAATGACATCTAGTGGTGAATATACGGCACTACAACTTATTATGCCTAAAAGAAACCTGGCTCGAAGCCCAGATTTAGATAAGACTCTGGCTGGCCTTGTAAGCTTTTACTTTTGAAGATTGCAGCTGAGAAAGAAAAGGCTTGGGGGCTGCTTATCTGTGTGGCAGAGACGATAAACTATTCTAAAATTGGCCTGTCTGAACTACGAATACAAATACTGACTTTCAGAACTGTATTGTGGAACTATTTTCCTGTAGAAGAAATATACACTATTGCCTGATATGATGGAACATTTTGGATTATAAATCTTGACTGATAAACAACTTTTAATGGTTCTTTCTTCTCCCTGGACAGAAAGGATATATTTCTCATTGGACAGAAAAATTTGAATTTTACTTATATTTGCTTGGGGGAGGTTTAAGAAAGGTTTGATAAGTTGGTTGGATAATCTGGAGCTTCAATAATAATTAACTGAAACTTCCTAAGTTTTCAAACAGATTTCTATAAAGGCCATTTACAAAAAATAAAATGGATGTTCCATATTTAGCTCTAAATGGTAAAAAACCATCCTTAACATCTGTCTCCAGAAGCCTCAGTTTGACATACCACCAAGAAAATATTGATGAATCACAGAAATAAATTCTCTCCATGTTGAAATTAATACAAGAAACAATTGCCTTAGCTCGTGATGAGATTAAAAATAACACAAAGGAGATAAAAGAACAATTTTCTAATTTAAATCTACAAACCCAGAAAATAACCACAGAGAAGGAACTAGCAACCCAGAAAATAGAAGGAAAACTAGAGAAAGCTGACCCAAATATGGAGGACCCAAAGGAAAAAACTAATGGCCATACTCAGACAAATGAAGAATTAGAAGACATAACAATAATATTGGAAATGGAAAAGACATTTTATCGACCAAGATTTCAGAGCATACTGGAGGATAAGGAAGGAAAGCCGATGGAATGGAAGATAGAGCTGTTACCAGAACTGTGGGGAAGTGGAGAAAGAGGGAGGCTGTTTAATGAATATCAATGGGCTAGCTCTTCCAAAAATACTTTAACTAAATTGTTTCTTTTGCTCCAAATAACATGCACAAAAATAGAGGAAGAATTATTTGATGATCCAAATGCAATGACTTGGAAAGTTAGTTGGCAAAAGAAGAAAGCTAGAGTAAGACTGAAGAAAACAGAAGCTTTGACCTATTAGAGGGGATATTATATTATCAATTAGATGTTTGAATATGGTTAAGAATAGACTGCTAGAAATAGAAATATTATTATAACTAGATAGATAAGATTGGTAATCAGAATATCATATTTTGACATGAAAAGGGAAATAAGAAAATGCTAAGAAGTTTGAATAAGGGAAGCTTTTGGTTACCCAAATATAACTTGTTTTGAAACTATAAATGATTGGGATATTTTGAATATGGATGGGAACTTAAAACTGGAAAAAAAAAAAGCGAAAATAGGATACTGACTGAATAAATGGATATTGAGTGCAAATGCAATTTGGTTAGAAAAGATATTTTAAACTGATATCATTGATACTATTAGAAAACTGTAATAAATGCTGATATTCAACTGTATATCTATTAATAACAATAAGAATTGTATTTGCTTAATGTGAAAAAATGTTTATTACCGGAAGAAGAGAGGAGGTATTGGATGGTGTAATATTGGATTTAATTTGAAGAAGCTTATATGTACCACGGAATTATTAATGGACCCAGTCAAGACGTTGTCTATTAAGCACTTGTTTGTAAAAATAGAAAATTAATAAAATATTTATATATATATAAAAAAAGCTTCATAAGTGCTGCTGGGGAAGCTATGATGGGAATCAGCTGCAAAGCCATCCCTTCTAGTTTAGAAATGAAGGGAACATCCTGTATTGCAGGGGTCTCCAACCCCACACCCACACTCGGTCTGTGGACCACCACCAGTCTGTGGCATGCCAGCAACCGGGCCGTGCAAACAAGTGAAGCCCCATCCACAGGTTGCAGGCAGCACACAAAACCACGGCCCCTCCGTCCATGGAAAAACCTTTCTCCATGGAAACGGTCCCTGGTGCTCAAAAGGTTGGGGGCCGTTGCTGTATTGCAAAGCACCATTTCCATAGAAAGACTAATGCTGAAAGTTGGATTGGCAACTTTAACACAAATGCCTAGGGACTACATTCCTGTAAAGCCCCTCTAAGTAAAATGCAGTTCATCATAATACAGAGCAAACTGCGATTATATGAACTGCTACATTGAACAATTAATTTGCTAAAACACAAAAGGTGGGGAGAAGTCACCGATTTAAATTTACAAAGCTTCTTCCCAACAGCAAAGTTTCAGAGTGCCACTAGTCTCAACCAATATGCAATCTGCCATTATCCTGCAGTGAGGGCTATCAAACTGTTGAATTTGCTGGTTCCCCTCTTCATTACTGTCACTGGTAATCATGCTAGCAGCATTAACTGTACACAAGCAGACACAATTACAGTTGATAAGGCTAGTCCAACAGTGACTATTAGGGACTACGTCTATGGAGATTCTCAGTCATCCAGGTCATGGTTGTCCCAAAGGTGCTTTTTCACGAGGCAACCAGTTGCCTCGTGAAAAAGCACCTTTGGGATTAGGAACTATGGTTTATTCCAAATATTTCACATTTCAGAAAGTTACCCTGAATGTAAATGTAGCTTTAAGAATCACTGTTCTTAAAGAATTAGGATAGAAAGATCTGCATTATGGATGGGTTCAGTTTACCCCATGTTTTGATGGTTGACTAATTGGCAGAGTACCTGTCAATATGAATTCATTGTTGTTGTTGTTGTTTTCAGAAGTGTTTTCTTTGTTACTGTATCTCTTGCAGCAGTACTGGTGACTAATAGAAGAGAGTGTTTTTTTTATCTTCTATATATGTAATATATACTGGAGAGACAGTTTGATGGAGGGGTTAAGGATTTGGCCTTGAAAACAGGAGACTCTGAACTCTAAGCTTGTCTTAGGCTTGGAATCTGGCTGGGTATCATTGGATTATGTGAAACATGAAGAAAAGGCAAAAATTTAGTTGAACTTGATAGGACTGGCATTTACTCTACACTAGAGGTACCAAAGATGGATGATGTGGCGGAGTTGGTTTTCTCATCAACCAAAAGCTGAAAGACTCTGTAGTAAAATTTGAAAGTATGTCAGAGTAGTCCAATGCATCATTCAATTGAACAAACAATACAAGCTTCAAATCATCCAAGCTTACGTGCCAACAATAAGCTATAGTGATGATGATGTCGAAGAGTTTTACAAGGATGTGGCCCACCTTCAAGACAAAGAAAAATGCCGATACAAAATACTAATGGGTGACTTTAATGCAAGAATAGGAAGAACAATACCTGGAGAAAAAGCGACCGGCCCGTATGGAAGTGGTGAACGAGATAATAGAGGTGACAGACTTGTAGATTTTGCTGAAGGACAGGAACTTTATATCATGAACTCATTTTACAAGAAAAAAGCTAGCAGAAAATGGACATGGAAGAGTCCATCTGGGTAAACAAGCAAAATTGACTACATCATGTCAAGTGATAAAAACCATATTCTGCAATTGTACTGTCATCGATCGTTTTAATGTTGGAAGTGACCATAGACTGGTACGAGCTAAAGTGTCAAAAAGAGCGTATGAAATGATAAAGACGTCATGAAAAGCAAAAATAAAGGGTGATAAGCTGTTAGAGGAGAACAGCGACTTTGAGATTAATCTATCAAAATGCTTTGCTGTATTGCAAGATTTGGAAGAGATGAACATTACAGACCAAAATGAACAAATAGTCAAAAACATCCTTGAATCTGCTTCATCTATAGCACCACCGGAAAAACACTTTGTACAGTCAAAAATCTATGATGAAACTATTGATTTAATGAAAAAACGATGGACAATGAAGAATACCAGAAGTTTCACTAACAAACTGGAGTACGTTGAACTTTGCAAGACTATAAGAAAACATATCCAAGAAGAAACACGGCAGTTTAACATGAAGCTTGTGAAAAAGGCAATTGAAGAAAACCAATGGATTAATAGAGCAAAATGCAAGCTTATAAATACAAGAAAGAAGGTTTTTTCATTAAAACATGAAGATGGCTCTATGTGTAGAACAAGACAGGAAATGTTAGAAATAATTGGAAAATTCTATTCAGAGCTATACAAAGATCAAGATCACTCAAAAGTAACAACACCCACAAAAGAGGAAATGCCAGATATCCTGCTAGCCCATTGATATTCATTAAACCGCCTCCCTCCTTCTCCAGTTCCCCACAGTTCTGTTAACGACTTTATCTTCCATTCCATCAGCTCTCCTTCCTTGTCATCCAGTATGTTCTGAAACCTTGTTTGTAAAATGTCTTTTCCGTTTCCAATATTATTGTTGTGTCTTCTAAGTTTTCATTTATCTGAGTCTGGTCATTAGTTTCTTTCTTTAGATCTTCAATGTTTGTGTCAGCATTCTCTAGTTTTCCTTCTATTTTCTGGGTTGTTGGTTCCTTCTCTGTAGTTGTTTTCTGGGTTTGTAGATTTAAATTAGAAAATTGTTCTTTTATCTCCTTTGTCTTACTGTTAACCTGATCACAAGCTAAAGCAATTGTTTTTTGTATTAATTTCAACATGGAGAGAATTACTTTCTGTAATTCATCAGTATTTTCTTGGTGATATGGCAAGTTAAGGCTACTGGGAACAGATGTTAAAGATGGTGTTTTACTATTTAAATCTGAGTATGAAACATCCATATATTTTTTTGTAAGTAGCCTTTATAAATTTATCTAACCAACTGTCCATTCCTGAACCTCCCCTAAGCAGATATAAGTAAAATTCAAATTTTTCTGTCCAGTAATTTTTCTGTCTGGGTGTTTTATCCTTGGGGAGGACAAGCTTCTGCCTTAGTGTATTCTTGGGTTTGAAGTGTGCACATATGTTGTGTTGGCTGGAGATCCTCCTGAGCTTTTCAGATATTCCTGCAACATATGGAATGACAACATTGCTTCGTTTATTGTTCTCTTCTTTGTCTGTTATGGAGGAGCTCCTGATGGGTCTTTTGGGGGATTTGATGAAGGCCCAGTTGGGATAGCCACACATTCTGAGGGCTTCCTTGATATGCTTTAGTTCTTTTTTTTATTAGTTTTATTCATTTATAACATAAAATGTGAAAATACAAAAGCAAATAGTAGGGGACAACAGTAGAAAAAGGGAAAACAAAAAAGGTGTGAAGAAAGGGAGGGGAAGAAACAAAAAGCATTGACTTCCGACTCTCTCTGTTGCAGTAAAATCAGACATTAAAATCAAATCTCAACTTTTTACATTTCTATAGTAGTATGCACTAGCCATTTCTGTATCGGCAAATCAGTCTAATCGGTAAAACCCAAAATCATAATATCATTTTTTTCCACCTCAAGCACAAAGTCCAGAAGCAGTTTCCAAGTAGAAACAAAAGTACTTATGTTCTTTTCTTTTATCAGCACAGTCAATTTGGCCATGTCTGCTAATTCCATCAGCATTTGTAACCATTCGTCCATGGTAGGAATTGAGGCATCCTTCCACTTTTGTGCATAGAGCAGTCTTGCTGCCATCACCATATATAAAATCAGAGTTCCAATTTTTTTTTCCAGTTCTCTTTCCATTAGACCCAGAAGGAAAGTTTCTGGTTTAATCTTTATGTTCACTTTAAGAATTTTCTCCATTAATATATGAATCCTACTCCAATATTTCTTTGCCTTATCACATGTCCACCATAAATGATAAAAAGTCCCTTCTTTACATTTACATTTCCAACATTCATTTGAAATACCTTTATACATTCTAGATAACTTATCTGGTGTTAAATACCAGCGATACATCATTTTGTAAAAATTTTCTTTTAGGTTATAATTTAATGTGAATTTTAAGCCTTTTATCCACATATTCTCCCATTGTTCAAGCATCACATTATACCCAAAATTCCTTGCCCACTGGATCATACAGTGTTTTACATGTTCATTTTCCAAATTCAATTTTAATAACGTTTTATAGACCTTGGTAATTATATGATCATCACTACCACATAGTATGGTTTCCAGTTCATTTTTAGCAAACTGAAAACCATGGCCTTTTTTGTCTAATTTAAATCTTTCCTTCATTTGTTGATATTAGAAGCATGACCTTCTAATTCTAATTCTTCCCTAGACTTGAGGATGGGGTCTCCAGAATTGAAAGATACTATTTTACCATACGTCCACCAGTCCGGCTTCACCACCATTTCTTTTCTAAAAAAAGCTTCTTGGGGGGACACCCATAGGGGCAATTTCATAAAAAAAACCTTGTTTTATATTTATTCCAAACTCTTAATATGGCGCGTCTAATAAAATGATTATTAAAATCAACATTTACTTTAACTTTATCATACCATAAATACCCATGCCATCCAAACCTTAATTCATGGCCTTCCAAATCGAGCAGCATATATTCTATTTTATTTTTTAGGTCCTGCAGGAATATAACCAAGTCATCAGCAAATGCCCTCAATTTGTAAACTTCTTTCTTGATATTTATACCCATTATTCTCTCATCTTGCCTAATGTCTCTATTCAAAACTTCCAACACCAAAATAAACAACAGAAGAGACAAGGGGCATCCTTGTCTCATACCCTTTTGAATGTCACATGCATCGGTTAAATCACCATTAATAACAATTTTTGCTTGCTGTAATGTGTAAATAGCTTTAACTCCTTGAATAAAGCTCTCTCCAAAGTCCATTTCTTCTAGGACTTTAAACATAAAAGTCCAATTTAAATTGTCAAAGGCCTTGTCTGCATCTAGGAATATTAAAGCTGCCTGTTTCTCACTGTGGTATTGTAAGTATTCAATGATATTCAGAACAGTCCTCACATTATCCCTTAACTGTCTTTTTGGCAGAAAGCCAGATTGGTCTTCATGAATATATACCTGTAAAATCCTCTTTAGTCTTTCTGCCAAAATTGCAGCAAAGAGTTTATAGTCATTGTTCAGTAGTGAAATTAGTCTATAATTCTTTGTCTTTGTAAGATCTTAACCCTCCTTCGGTAATAACACAATATTGGCTTCCTTCCATGTTTGGGGTATCCTTCTGTGAGAAGTCAGCCCCCCAGAGAAGGAAATATTTTGGGAAATATTAAAAAGGCAGAACATTATATTTCCCCAAAGTATCTTAAAGGCAGAACCCCCCCCCAAGTCTCTCTGCCCCAAGAAGAAACCAGACCCCTTTTTGGTCCGAAAACTGAGAGGCGGTGTGTTCCCTGGTTAGGAGGTTCCCGTACTCTGTAAGGGAACCAGAGTCCTCCTGGATGCTTTTTTTTTGTCTGAAAATTGATAGGCGGGGCAGCAGGGTTAGTGTCACTAAGAGTAGCTGGGTTGTGCCGCTAGAAGGGACCTGACTAAGCCGATTGAACCCCACATCGGAAGGGAAACATGGGAAGCTGTAGTTCAAGGGTCAGGTTTAGATCCCCCATTGGAGATTTGCTTGAGGCGTGGCTGTAAAGAATTTTGGGGTAATGTGCAAACCTGACTGGAAGCTCAAAGTGACATCCAACATTTGAAAATAATTGGTACCGAATATTGGACACTATAACTTTCTTTTCCACCTAACATAACTTTTGCCCTGGCTTTAGACCTTCATGGTTGAAAGGCTCCCCTTTTGGGAGCCACTGCAGGGAACTTTTTCTGCTGCCTCTATTAGTGTCTTCTCCTTTCTGCATTAACAGTTTAAAAGCTTGTTTCCCCACATCCTGTTGCCCCCATAGAAGCACCCATCAAGTCTCCCTGACCATATAAATTTTTAATCTTGTGCCAGTAAAAGTGTGTCACCCACACTTATATGGCACAGAGGGGGGATTGTGGGACTCAGCCCCCCCAGAGAAGGAAATATTTTGGGAAATATTAAAAAGGCAAAATATTATATTTCCCCAAAGGATCTTAAAGGCAGACCCCCCCCCCCCAAGTCTCTCTGCCCCAAGCGGAAACCAGGTCTGTAGAAATGCAGATCTGATAATCCTTTCAGAAAGACTGGGATTAGAAAGACAAAGATCCCTAGAACCAACAACCCCTCACCCCAAAAATCCAACACAGGACATAGCCATCAGCCACAGCCCCAGGGAAGCAGGATATGACCTTTAGGACATAATAGGATTAACCCACCACCATCAGAATACTAGAAGGGCACACTGAACCTCAGGTCAAAGTTCATGCCACAGGAACAACTCCAAACACAAAAGCCCAAGAAGGTATAAAAATCCACCGCTCCCAGCTACATGTGGTCAGCTTTCCCAGAGCCACATTTCTGTCTGGCTCTGATCTTCAATAAACTACAGCCTTCTTTCTAAAGCAGTCTCCATTTTGTTTATTTCCAGCTTGGACTGGACCCTGATGAAGATTTTTCTTTCAACACTTCCCTCCTGAAGTATATCATTCATTATGTCCTTTTGTGGCTCTAGTAGTTCCTCCTTGAAGCATTTATAGTATTGACTATACTAAAACATCAATATCAAAAGTCAATGTTTTAGTTCTTTTTCTTTCCCATTTTTGCTGGTAGGTAGGCCTTCAGCTCAGTGGTGTAGGGTTCTGATAACTCCCATTTTACCAGTTGCCTCTTGAAAAAGCACCTTTTCAAATTAACTCTGGATGTTCTAAGTGCCAGCATATCGCCGAGTTTAAAAGCCACATTCTGTGCTTTCAACATCTTGCGAACCTCATATGTCATCCATAGTTTTTCATTAGCCCTCACTAGACTAAACATTAATATGCTCCCTGATTTACAGGGAATGACTGGGAAATAGAGGTTCCTTGGTGGGTACACTTTACCTTTCATCATCATCATCATATGAATCCTATCTGCAGCAGCATCTTTGGCATCTCCCCATTTGATTTCCACTGTCTGTAAGTCATCTTTTAATGACTGACACCAAGTTTTGCATGGTATACCCTGCCTACACTTTCTCTCTGGTGGCTCCCATCGTATAGTGTTTTTTGGGTATCAATGTTCTGGTAAGCGAAGAATATGACCAGCTAGGTGCATTCAACATCCCATCACAATGGCCTGCAACTTCCTGGATCCACTCTACTGCAAAATTTCATCATTGGTGACACGGTCATGCCAGTGACACCCAGAATTCTCCATAGGCAACATTGATGGAACACATTGAGCTTTTGTGCTGTGCATGCTGTTGTTGCCCATGTTTCACTGGTGTAGATTGCTGTTGGTACAATTGTCTTATAAAGCTGTAACTTGGTCTTCTTATCTATTGTTGGAGCTGACCAAATAGGTTGTAAGCACTGGAATACTGCTGAGGCTTTATCAATTCTGTGTTTGACATCTACATCTATGCTGCCATCTTGTGATAAGATGCTACCATGGTATGTAAACTGTTGGACATATTCTATTGGTTGTTGGCCAGTTGTGATTAATGTGTTAGGAGGGTGACTCCCAATCAACATGACATTGGCCTTATCTACACTAATATGTAGTCCTACTTTTCTAGCCTGAGTGTCTAAGTTGGTAGCCATGTCCTGCAAGGAGGCGCTAGTTTCTGACAAAAATGCAACATCATCAGCAAAATCAAGGTCTGTGAGCCTTGTATGATTCTTCCAGGGAATTCCAGCATTTGGCCCATTCATTGCTTTCCGCATAACAAAGTCTATGGTGAGGAGAAACAGAAAGGGTGATAAAATGCAGCCCTGTCTAACACCAGTACTGATGTTGAAAAAGTTGGTGGCTCCACTATCGATCTTTACCCAGCATCTGCTGTTATGATTGAGAGTTTTGAAAATGTTAATAAATTGATCTGGGATTCCCTATCTTCTACAGATGTTTCACAGGGAGTCCCGATGTATGCTATCAAAAGCCTTCTTGAAATCTATAAAATTTATGGCAAGTGGTCGCTGAAATTCGATGCACTGCTTGATAATGTTGTGTAGCATGAGATTTTTTTCAGGACATGAGGGGCCATGATGAAACCCAGCCTGTTCCTCCCACAGCATTTTATCAATTGCTCCTTGCAGGTGCCTAAAGAGAATGATCAAGAACACTGTGCCAGGTACATAAAGAAGAGTGATACCTTTAGTTATTTAACACTTTAACTTTAGCAAGTCCAAAACACTGTTTTATGTTGCCAAAGTTTTGACAGAGGATTTGTGGGTATCCAATAGGGTACACCTTGTTTTTGTTCACAAAGAGATATAAACTGTGAAATTATAATATAAGATTTGTTCCCCAGGTTTTGGGTTGTAGTACAGACATGTAGCATTTGTTCTATCACTAAAGAAGCATCTCGTGGATTCAAAGTAGTTGGGAGCTTCTTCTCAACCAGAAATCACTTCCAAGATGTGTCAGTCTCCACCATGGCATTCCATTCATGTTCCCAGATGCTGCACACTGCATAACATAGACCCCGAGGTAGTCTTTGTTAACCCTAGTATGGTAGTGCAGAGCCCCATAGGTTGAAGCTGTTGAAGTCATTTGCAAAGTAGCAGATAGGACAACCATGAAAAAAAAAACAACCATTAAATTCAAAGACTGGGGGTGTGTGTCCCATTTATGATAGCAAATCCACCCCAAAAATAATTACCTACTTGCTTTTCACCTCCTTGCATGCCATGCTGAATGTTGAGTTTCTCAGTGTGTGTTACATATAGCAGCCTTTGTATGGCCCGTGCTGAATACCTTTTCTGAGACTTCTAGTAACTGTCCAAAGGTGCTAATGTGATAATGTTATTCTCCAAATACATGAAGCAGTACTATGCCACTGTCAAACTATGAAACCTAGTGCCTTTAGGACCACTGTGTGCTTCTAGCTTGCCTACAGAGCGGGGAGGGAGATGGGGAGGGGGGACTTTGGATGCACAGGTGTTCTTATCATCGTGAGAGCCAAAGAGTTATTTTGGCAAACTAAAGTTTCTTCTCATAATAACTACTGGGAGATGTATTGGACAATGTGACCTTAACTGTCAGAGTGGGGAGGAGAAGATTAATTCTTTTAATTAACTGCTTCCCGCCATTTCTTCAGAGCTAGCTTTCACTTTAATCCTACCGGTATGATATTGCTCAATAAAGTTTATGTCAACGCTGCAACTTCGTTTTCAGTTGCCACAGTTGGGAGGCGGGATGTGTGCTTTTAAGGGTAGACATAACAATAAGTTGTGGGAACCAAGGTCATTGCTGCTTGGGTTTTGGCAGGCTGAGCTTTCCGTTAGAGAGCCCGCCAAAGTAGTTTATTGGGGAATGTGATTTACGACATACTATTGGGGTGGGAAGTTCAACTTTGTAACTTTGTAACACTTGGGAGGGAATTTCAGTCTTGGTTTCACTTTTGATCGTGCCGATACTTTGTAGCCAATAAATATGTTCTTTAAGGAAACCTTTTGCCTTGGAGTTCTGTTTTTTCTGGTCTCATCTATCGGTACCATGACATTTTACATTAGAGGACACAATGGCTGTGGTGTTTTTCTTAGTTGGGCTTTTCAGCTGGAGCTTGACACTAAGCTAGCTCTCTAACCAAATTAAATTCCATTGAGGGTTCCTGACCCCCTACGCCTCGCTGGAAGCCTCCAGAGGGGTGGTGAAGACTCAGGAGAAGATGCCTGAAATGGAGAAGCCGGCTGGAGCCGGTTTGGGATCGATCAGTGGAACTCCGGCTGGAGCCAAAGGCAGCTTTGTAACCCCACCAGCCTCGACCCAACCCAAGGAGTGAGTTGAGGGAGCCAACCCCAGAGCGGATGGGGGGAACGGCGGTGTTCAACCGGCCCGAGTTGGAGAGGTGGAGAGAGGAGTTGCGGAGAGCCGTCGAAGCTGAGTTCTGATTGTACTGCCCCCAGCCCGAAGGAACCAAGGGGCTGGAGTGGTGAAATTGCGAAGCCTCAGATGGAACGGCACCCAGGGAGCGCTACCTGCCAAGGTGCGGCAGCCAGTCAGTGGAGCACCTGAGGCAGCAATTCAGCAGCCTGGAGGTCTGTGGAGGAGGGTCAGTCCCACAGCTGGATCCCAGACCCCGGGTGGGTTCAGACCTGACCCTCATGCCAACGCCGATCCCTTCACCCTAGCACTCATTGGGGGCGTCAGCTGCGATGATGGGGGGGGGGGACAGTTAGCCCTCTGCCTGGGTTACTTTCCCCACCAGAACCCAGTACAGGACAGAGCCTGCAGCCCACCACCAGTGCCTGCTCCTCAGCTTGGGGGAGTGGGTTGGCACCCCCCGCCGAGGCACAGGTATGGAGCGTAGCCAGGGATGTACCCAGACTGCGGAGCATGGGTGCAGTGGCCTCAGATGGTGCCGGCACCTTCCAGGCCACCTCCATCCCCAACCGCTGAGGGCGACATTTGATGGAAGCCCAGAAAAGCTGGTGTTTTTCCTCAGTCAAGTCTCTACCCACCTAGATGGGCACGGAGATGATTACCCTGACGATGTGGCCTGGGTGGATGTTGTCATGGCTAATCTCAAAGGGGAGGCAGCAGAGTGGGTGACCATCCTCCATTATGAAGGTGCCCCTGAGCTGGCGGACCCCAATAAGTTTCTCTGTGGCCTCATGGCTCAGTTCAGGGATCCCACGCAAACCCAACGAGTGGAGCTGGAGGTCTGAAAAGTCAAGCAAGGGACCAGACCTGTGCTCAAGTACTGATGGCTAACAGCATATTATTGCAGATTTTTGTAGCCTGAAAATAAGTGCAGTAACTCATACATTTCTCAATTTTCCAAATAATTGTCCAACAGGAGCCCCATTTTATTAGGAACTAGACAACCGATGCCCCATTGGATCATCATTTTAGAGATATTTTCTTACCTAAACAGAAACAGAATGACCAAGGGTTGGCAAAAAAAAAAAAACAGTGGGAGCAGGAGGGACTTCCAACGCCCTGCCAGCTTCGCCATTGAATTTCCTTGTGGGAAGCTAGCAGGGAGCATTGGAAATCAACCTTCCCTTCCTTTCCCTTCCCATTCCATAATTCAACAATCTCACATTGAGTTGCAGCATTGTGGAGTATACCCATTCTCAATTCTACACAGTCCTGTAAATTTGGCTTTCTGGTTGGGGTCTGGCATTAAATGTCCAATGTAATGATGGATTTGCCCTTGAATAATCACAGAAAGATTCCATCGGTTCCTTGTTGGAAGTACTTCTTGGCACCAAAGGATGTCATTTGGAAGAGGCTGTTGTATTGTCTGATGTTTTTCCTGAACTCCTTTGTAATAGGTTCATCGTTGCTATATAAATTGAGGAGCTGATTAGGCAGAGGTTGCAAATTGCCTATCCTGACCTTTGCTTTCATACAGCAGAAATTGGCAGTTTCTCCAGGGAATAGACATACATGACAGTGAGGGCAGACTTTGGCCATGGCACCAACATCAGCAGAAATATTACATTGTTCAGGGAGTTTGCTTGAATATAACCCGGCAGCTGCTGATACCCCAGAGGGGGAAGCAACAGACAGCATGCTGTGGGAACATGAATTCTGGCAGACAAATGCAAATTGGTGGAGAGATAACGGACTGCCTGCCACTCAAGGTTTGGGTGAGTCACTGGAAACATTTGAAAACCCAGAGGTGAGAAGCAGAAATCAATTCCTGCAGAGAGGAGCCTGCAGCCCTTCCATTGCAGATCAGACAGCCTTCCAAATCCTGTCTTCCCCTGCCAGGGACTCCAGCCCTGAAGAGAGAGGGAATCCCAGTCTGAGGCCTCTGAAGCAATGGGGAGATTGGCTTCCCCAGCAGGTAGATTGTCAGCGACCTCTGAGCTTGCCACAGCTAATAGAGGCCTTGCAACCGCTTGGGGTGGTGCAGAAGCCAGGAGATCAGCAGCTGGTGGGAGAACGACCACAGCAAGGAGATTGGCCACAGCCCCTGAACGTGCAACCCCTGGGCATGAATCTGCAGCCAGGATGGGGCCAGCAGCAACAGCCACAGTGGGGGCCCCAACAGCCTATAATTGCACCACCTTTCAGAGCAACCTTCGATGGGGACCCAGAGAAGCTGATTTTTTTTCTCAACCAAGTGCGCTCTCATTTGAATTGCTGGGCCTATCTCTACCCAGACCCAGAGGCCATGGTCGATGTGATTGCGTCCAGCCTAGAGGGAGAAGCATCCGAATGGCTGAACAATTTATATAATGAGCAAGCCCCAGAATTAGAGGACCCCCACCTCTTCCTCCTAGGGCTGAGAGAAAGATTTGAGGACCCATCCCTTGGCCTCAAGGCAAGAGAAAAAATCCACAAAATAAAACAAGCCGGCAGGCCTGTCCTGGAGTACGTGTGAGAGTTTCGCAAGATAGCAGGTCGAATAGAGGGGTGGCCAGAGCAATCCCTAATCCATCACTTCATTGAGGGATTAGACGATCACCTCTCTCAGGCCTGCTTCTATCGAGCAGTACCTGATCAGCTGCAAGAATGGTACCAGGCAGCGGTGAAGCTAGACGTTCAGCTCGCCTGCTATAAGAAGCCTCCCCCACCTGAATCCGAGCAGCAGCCAGAGCAACCCGAACAACAATCACCCCCACGAAAACCTCCAACTACTGCGATGGCTGAGAGACCCAGGCCACCCGCAGGCCCATCAATTAATTGTTTTCGGTGCGGACAGGAGGGACATCGAGCAGCAACCTGTCCAGTCCCCTACCCCCGACTGCAGAGCAGACCGGAACCAGCAGCAAGAAGGAAACCTGCCCAGCGGCTAACGAGAGAAAAATCCAACCGGGTCATGCAAGAACCTGTTGCCCAGGTTACACCCCCCACACAATAGGACGCCGGGACTCCGGGTGGACCCGCCCCTGCTCTACCCTCCTTTGACAGCGACGACGAAGGAGAGAACAACCCGATGGTGAGTCGACAAATCCTGCCTTTTTCACTGCCCGCCAAACTTATAATCCCTAAGTCAGGGGCACAAATGGACTTAAACGTGCTAATCGATTCTGGATGCACCCGATGCATTATTAGCCTGCCCTTTGCCATGAAAATGGGCATACGGGCAAAACAGCTCTCCAAACCTGTGAGGTTTGAGCAAGCCGATGGCTCCCTGATGGGAGGGACTCTAGTCACACAATTAACTGAGCCCCTATGCCTAGAAATAGGTGAGCACTGGGAGTTTATTCACTTCCTGGTGGCCCCAAAAATGACTGAGGCTGTGATCCTAGGATTAGCCTGGTTGGACAAATGGAAGCCATTTATCTGGTGGGAGAAAGGAATGAGAACTGTGAGACTACCTATAGGGCCTAAGCCTCCCACTGATTCAACTGACGTTGCGGGACACTTTAGGCCACCCAATGAGCGAGCGCACATGGCTGCCTCACCGCCACCAGACGAACCGCTCATCCCCAACGAATACCGGGATCTAGCGGAGGCATTTAGTGAAAAAGAATGCGATGCCCTGCAGTTCAAAGTCATGCCATTTGGACTACAGGGGGCCCCAGCCGTATTCATGCAGTTGATTAATGAGGTCCTACATGATCACTTGTACAAATGGGTTCTGGTGTATCTTGATGATATCCTGATATACAGCACGAATATGACGGATCACATAAAGCTGGTGAGAGAAGTGTTAAAGAAATTATTGAATGCCAAGCTTTATGTCAAATTGTCAAAATGTGAATTTCACCAGACCCAATTAGATTATCTTGGCTACAGAATTTCCAACGACGGCGTTGAAATGGATCCAGCCAAAGTAAGAACTATAATTGAGTAGCAGCCCCCGAGGACTCGCAAACAGCTTCAGAGCTTCTTGGGTTTTGCCAACTTCTATCGTCAATTCATCCCTCCTTTGCCAAGATTGCCAAGATTGCCCTACCCCTTACAGAACTACTCAAAACAGGCAAAAGAGGAGGGAAACCGCGACCAGGCCAACCACTAGCTTGGACTATGAACTGATGGGTCTTTTTGGGGATTCGATGAAGGCCCAGTTGGGATAGCCACAGGTTCTGAGGGCTTCCTTGATGTGTTTTAGTTCTTTTTCTTTCCCATCTTTGCTGGTAGGCAGGCCTTCAGCTCGGTGGTGTAGGGTTCTGATAACTTCCATTTTGTGCTCCAGTGGGTGGTGAGAATCAAAATGTAAATATTGATCTGTGTGTGGGGGTTTTCTGTAAACTTCATTGTTAAGGCTTCTGTCTTCCTTAATGTGTATTGCACAGTCCAGGAAGGCTAGACTATTTTCCTTAAAATCTTCCCGCATGAATTTGATGTATCTGTCAACAGAGTTGATATGTTTGGTGAATGCTTCCAATTCCTGTGTTTGAACCTTGACCAAAGTATCGTCCACATACCTATACCAGTGAGTGGGTGGAGTTCCTGTGAAGGAGTTTAGGGCTTTGGTTTCTACCTCTTCCATGTAGAGATTGGCCACAATGGGGGACACAGATGAACCCATGGCGCAGCCGTGTTTTTGTCTTTAGAAACCTTCATTGTACTTAAAATAGGCAGTGGTCAGGCAGAGGTCCAGCATGGCACATATGTGGTCTGGGCTGAGGTTGGTTCTATCACCTAAGGTGCTGTCTTGTAGCAGACGTTTCTTCACTACCGTGACAGCTTCAGTTGTTGGAATGCAGGTGAAGAGGGAAGACACATCATAGGAAACTATGGTCTCATCCGCATCAAGTTTTATTTTCCAAACCTTGCTGGCAAAGTCCTGTGAATTGTTGATGTGATGGGTGGTGTTGCCAACTAGAGGAGCTGTTGGTTAGATATTTTGCAATGTTGTACATGACAGAGTTGATGCTGCTGACAATTGGTCTGAGTGGAGTTCCCTCTTTGTGGATTTTGGGGAGTCTTCCCCAGGGTAAAGGACTGTGTTGTAGACTGGAGATAGATGATGTTGGATCCCTCCCCCTCTGTTGAGAGAGGGCTGTTCAATTTTGACATAGATAGCCTCTTTGACCCCTCTTTCAAACCAGCGGTCCTCTCCAAAATGTGGACTTTGCTGTCTTCAGAAGAGTGGCTTTTGTCTTTTAATAGCAGATGGACTGCTGAATCTTGTCCTGATGGGTTTGTTCTCCCATGTTGTGCCATGCGTTTATGAAGTGGTTGTTTTGTTTTGTTTGTTCCCCACCATCCAGTCAGAGCTGAAGAAGCTTCTTGGATGAGAAGTGAAACGTCTTCAAAGAAAAACAAGAAAGTCCAGTTGCCTCTTGAAAAAGCACCTTTTGGGACAACCATGACCTGGATGACTGAGAATCTCCACAGATATTCTAGGGGGAAAATACACACATACACAATGTGGTGCTGCATATGGCCTTGGACTACAGATTCCCTACCCATAGAAAACCCACGGAGGTGAGAGCATCATGAGATTTGATAAGCATGAGTTCCGTTATCATATAATAAAATAGACTAAGAAAGGCAGAAAGTGTGCATTCATATGTAATGTTTCACCTTTTTTATTGTTTTTTGGTAACTTGGTTTATTTTACAGTTTATATTGTTTCAGAAAGGGTTTCAATGGCTGAGCTTGTCAGCTGGAAAGCTGACAGCCTGGGTTTGAGACGGGGTGAGCTCCCGTTACTTGCCCCAGCTCCTGCCCACCTAGCAGTTTGAAAGCATGCATATGTGAGTAGATAAATAGGTATCACTTCAGTGGGAAGGTAACAGTGTTCTGTGTGCCTTGCCAAATAATAACATTAACAACAACAACAACAACAACAACAACAACAACAACAACAACAATAACAATAATAATAATAATAATAATAATAATAATAATAATAATAATAATAATAATAATAATAATAATAACAATAATAATAATAATAATAATAAAAGGAATACATCAGGAGAGTCCGCAAAATTTTAAAATCAAAGCTGAATGTTGGAAACATAATTAAAGCCATTAATACATGGGCAGTCCCAGTGATATGCTACCCAGCTGGAATTATCAACTGGACTTTGGCTGAACTGGAAAACCTAGACCGGAAAACACGTAAACTTTTGAATATGCACCACGCTCTACATCCACGAAGTGACATCGACAGGTTGTACCTGCCAAGAAAAATAGGGGGCAGAGGACTATTGCAAATCCACCAAACTGTAGAAGAAGAAAAACGAAGTTTGAATGACTATGTGAATCAAAGTGCAGAAAAACTGCTGCAGGCTGTGAAAACAGAGAGCACTATAAAAATAACAGAAACAAAGGCAGAATATAAGGAAAAACGGCTGGATGACAGATTAAATAGATGGAAAACCAAAGCTTTGCATGGACAGCATTTGAAAAACATTGAAGGAAAATGTGATAACAACTTGACATGGGCATGGCTTAAGATGGGAACCATCAAGAAAGAAACGGAAGGCTTGGGGCGGAGCCAGCTGTCAGAGTGAGCGGAGGTGCAAACGATCTCTCTAGCATCTCCAATCGCTTATCCCAGGCTCGTGGGGCTCTTTCGAGCCGAGAGAAGCCTCGTAGGGGTGGCGGAAGGTGTGGGCGACCTGCTGCTCTGTCGTTGGTGGTGACTGACGTCGGGAAGTGGGTGAAACCCAGAACCGAGCGGACCGGGAAGAAGGCGACCAGTAATGGCCGCTGAATGACATGACAGCTGGACGGAGCTAGCGAAGAAACAGCGGAACGACGGTGTATCAGATTTGACTTGAGTGTTTTTCCTGAAACCTTTGTGAGTAGACTTGGAAGACGCAATTAAAGGGGTTGCAAAGAAACGAAAGCCTGGCAAAAAGAATGTTGGAGTAGCGGTGAGCTGGCGGCGAGTGAAAGTGATAAGAAGAGAGGCCGGAAAAGGCCCCATTAGGAGGACGCCAGGAGGCAAGTTTTGAGACTCAGAGTTTTTCTTAAAGGGACAGTGACTTTTTTTTTTATCTTAATTGTTGCCGAAGATCTGTTTGAGAGTTTTGACTTTTTGGTTTTGATTTTGACCTTGGAGCGGATCGGCTGATGAAAGGTGGCTTCTCTGGGAAGGAACAGTGATTGATTGACAGAAGGAACTGGATTGGGACAATGATTGGCAGTTTCTGAAAGGAGATTGCCAAGAGAAGGGAAATTTAAGAGAGACTGAAGGGAATATTGGACTATTAAACTATAACCTCACAAGTTAGAACAAAAATTGGGGAAGCTTAAAACTAACATTTGGTACTGTGGTACTAGAACGTGAAATATATTGACAGAGTTATATTTACAGACCACGATAGTGACAAAAAGTGGAAGGAAAAAAAGAGGGAAGTGAAAAGTGGTTATTTTGGAGGAACAGTAAGTTGTGGAAAAGTTTACAAAAAATGGCAAGTAATCCAAATCTGACTAAGATTGGCGGGGGGGGGGGAATACAATACAAAGTTCTAGCCCCATGAGTCAGAAATTGTTAGATGATATGCTTCAAAAGGAGCGTTCTAACTCATTTAAAGACCTTCAGGTAATGATGCAGGCAATGCAGGAAGCTATGTTTAAGAATCATGAGGAAATCAAGAAGGAGTTAGAAGGGGTAAGGAATGATACAGGAGAAATGAAAGAGAAGATTCAGGCAATGGATGGAAGATTTGAGGCCTTCCAACAGCAAATTGTAAAAAATGAACAGAAACTATTGGAAGTAGAACGAAGAATGGATAATGAGGAGAAGAAGGTTGAAGAGATAAATAAAAATTTAACTTTGGCTAACAAAGAATTAGTGACAGCACGCTACTGGAAGCGGAAAAGGCAGCTCATTATCTTAGATTCCAAAACGTCATTGAGGAGAGAGGGGAAGACCTTCAAGATAAGATGGCAGACCTACTGATGGGAGCTCTTGGGATAGACAAAGAGAAGATGATTGCTGCAATGGACGAGACATATAGGGTGCAGACAAATTATGGGAGAAGATATAATTTGCCTAGAGAAGTTCACGTGAAATTTATAAAAAAGACAATTAGAGATGAAATATTATACAAGACACGTGATGAACAGCTGGAGTACAGAGGGAAACAAATTATACTGCTAAAACAAATACCTAAAAGAATGAGAGACCTACGGAAGAACTATCAATTTTTGACGTCTAGGTTGCACCAAAGTAATGTGAACTTCAGATGGCTAACACCAGAGGGGATTATCGTGACTTGGCAGGAGAAGAGATTCAGGTTGGATACGTTGGAGAAAGCTGAAGACTTTCATAGACAATACTGTATCTCAGAGGAAGAGCTGGGAGATCATGGAGAAGGAAATGCGATGGTTGAAAAAGGAGAAGGTGAACGAATGATGGATAAAAGAGGACAGATCAGGGTATAGAGGAAGTAAAAGGGGGAGGAGGACAAGATGGAGTAGGACAACAGGGGAGAAGCCTTGAGGAGTTGAAGGAAATAAGGATTACTCAAAGCACTAAGGCACGACAGAAACAAGTTAATGGGAGAGGAGTATAGGATATGGTCAACGAATATTAGGGGTTTGAATTCACCAGTAAAACGGCGGAAAGTTTTTAGTAAACTTATTAAATTAAATGCGGATGTCATTACATTACAAGAGGTTCATATAAAAAATGATCAAAAGTATCTATTAGAGCAACCTAAATTAGGAAGACTATACATCTCACTAGATGAGAAGAAAAAAAAAGAGGAATTGCATTGTATGTTAGACAGGAGATAGCTTCCAAACAAATCTATAAGGACAAAGAGGGAAGGATCTTGATAGTGGATCTAAACAAAAAATATATAATAATTGTCGTAGTTTACGCACCAAACGGAGCCCAAGTATCTTTTTTTAAGGATCTACACAGCAAGCTTAGCGACTTAGAGGGAGATGGGTTTTGTATGATTGGAGATTTCAATGCCATAGTAGATAGAACAAAAGACCATAAAAGTAATGGGGCAAGGAAAGGAAACAAAAAAATACTTCCCAGAACTTTTTTTGAGATGTGCACAGACCTTAACTTGCAAGATGCTTGGAGGGAAAGAAATATAGACAAAAGGGAATATACATATTACTCTAATAGACATAACTCGTGGACCAGGATTGATATGTTATGGCTTTCAAAAAAATTAGATTCAGAAATTCAAGGAATTAATATAGAACCTAGTCTTTGGGCGGACCATAATCCTATAAGTTGTTGCTGGAAAGGGCAAAGGAGCCGGCCAAGATGGACTCTTCAAAGAATGATTATTAGAGAAAAAGAGTTTAAGGAAAAGATGGAGAAAGAAATGCACTTTTTCTTTCAAACGAATAAAAATGGGGATACATCTTTGCAGAATACTTGGGATACAGCTAAAGCATACATGAGGGGAGTTGCAATCTCATATATGGCCAAGAAAAATAAGGAAAAAAAACAACACAGGATAAGACTGGAAGAAGAATATAAGCAGGCTGAAACACAATATCAGGGTGACCTAAATAATAAAAGTTTGAAAAGCAAAATGGAATTAATTAAACATAAACTTTGTATAGAAGATAGAAGACTCGTAAAAGTTAGCACAACAACTTAAGGCTGCTAAGCAAAATAATTTTGAATACGCGAATAAACCTGGAAGATGGTTGGCGTATAAACTGAGAAGGCAGAAAGAGAAGCAACAGATTGTTAATTTGCAAGATGAGGAAGGAGAGATTCAACATGATGAGATAATTAAAAGGGGAATTGCTCAAAGATATTATGAAAACTTATATAAGAGGAGTGAGGGACAAAGTGTAGAAAAGATAATAGACTATTTGGAAAAGACAGATACACCGAAGATACCAGAGGAAATAAAAATCATGTTAAATGAGGAAATAAGTATGATTGAAATAACTACGGCTATAAGTAAACAAAAAATTAATAAAGCGGCCGGCCCAGATGGAATACCAGCGGAATTATATAAAGAACACCAAAACGTACTTAATCAACACCTATTAGAAGTTTTCAACGACATTTTAACTGAGGCGAAAATACCTAAATCCTGGTTAGAGGCAAATATAGTATTAATACCAAAAGAAGATGTAGAAAGAACACAGATACAAAATTATAGGCCTATCTCCCTACTAAACGTCGATTATAAGATCTTTGCATCAATAATGGCAGAGAGATTTAAAAATTATTTAATTGACTTCATACATAGTGACCAAAATGGTTTCCTCCCGAATAGGCAGACTAAGCGGAATATAAGGACAATTTTAGACATATTGGAATACTACGAATTACATAGCGATTGCCAAATGGCACTCTTATTTTTGGACGCACAGAAGGCATTTGATAATGTTAATTGGCTATTTTTGATCCAACAATTGAAATTAATGGATGTTGGAGAAAATTTTTTAAATGTTATAGCTGCAATATATTCCGAACCGAATGCCCAGATTATAATAAACGGTGAGGCCACCAATAAATTCAATATTCAGAAAGGTACAAGACAAGGATGTCCTCTCTCGCCATTATTGTTTATATATACATTGGAGATTTTAGCTAGGACTGTAAGGCAAGAAGAGCAAATTAAAGGGCTTGAGATTAAAAAGGGAAAATATAAACTCCAAGCATATGCTGATGATTTAGTATTTATATTGGAAGATCCCGTGCAATCGGGTCAGAAGCTTTTTGAACTATTGGAGGAATATGGAGAGGTGGCAGGCTTGAAAATAAATAGAAATAAAACAAAGATCATAGCAAAAAATATGACTAACACGCAAAAAGAAAATCTTGGGGAAAAATTAGGAATACAAGTAGTTACTAAAATAAAATATTTGGGTATTGTTATGTCAGCACGTTGTTCATCAATTAGAGAGGATAACTACGGAAAATTAGTTAAACATATAAAAGTTGACCTAGACCGCTGGAGAAATCTACATCTTTCGTTTCTAGGAAGACTCTCAGCGGTGAAAATGAATATTTTACCCAAAATTATCTTTCTATTCCAAAATATTGCAATCCAATTAGATAAAAAGAGATGGTTTGCATCCATCAAAGAAAGGAACTGAGTTACTCGGCTATAAATTCACAGATTTCTGGAGGAATATTTAAACTAAACAGCGGGACAGTGAGTTAATTGATACAGAACATCCCTGTCCCCGGCAATCTAAAATATAGGGCTATAGTGCATGTAACATAGATGTGTGTGTGGACAAGAATATCACCTTGCTGTCAAGCAAAATCAAGCTTCAATAGCAGTGCCACACAAAGTACACTAACCAAATAGGGTAGGACAATAGGGGAACTCAGGCACCACACAGGTTATGTAGAAAGTAAACACAGGGTCAGTCATAAAGGACTCAAATGTCTATACACCAATGCACAGAGTATGACAGCAAACAGGGTGAACTAGAAATTCAGGTTAATGAGGGCAGATATGATATTGTTGCCATTACGGAAACATGGTGGGATGAAACCCACAAATGGAACACACAGCTAGAGGGATTTAAATTATTTAAAAGAAACAGACCAAATAAAAGAGGAGGTGGAGTTGCTCTCTATATAAGAAATAACTACATCTCTACAGAAATAGAGCACAACAATGATGAAAACTGTCTTGAATGCATTTGGGTCAATATAAAAGGGGAAAAATGACATTGCCATAGGTGTATACTATAGGCCACCCAACCAAACAGAGGAAATAGACGAACTTTTTGCTAGTCAGCTAACTAAGGTATGTAGGAAGCACATCACAATAGTAATGGGGGACTTTAACTACCCTGACATCAACTGGGAGACAAACTCTGCACCAAGTGGAAGATCAAACAGATTCCTGACAAACCTAGCAGACAACTTTGTCTCCCAAAAAGTAGAGAAGGAACTAGGGGATTAGCCATTCTGGATCTAATTCTCACTAACAGAGATGAAATGATAGAAGGTGTTGAAGCCACAGGAACCTTGGGAGGTAGTGATCATGTAATATTGGAATTCAACATTATGGAAGCACAAGCAATAGAACACAGTCAAACTAGAGTCTTGGACTTCAAGAGAGCTAATTTCAATAAACTTAGAGAGGGCTTGGGAAGGATTCCATGGATGAGAATCCTCAAGGGGAAAACAACTCAAGAAGCTTGGGAAATTTTGAAAAGCGAGATAATAAAAGCCCAGTCTAGCACAATACCAAACAAAGAGGAAAAATAACAGCTCTCAAAAGAACCAGCATGGCTGCATAAAGAACTCTCTGATAAATTGAAAGATAAAAAGGACAAGTATAGAAAGTGGAAAGGGGCACATAACAAAGTCAGAATATCAGCAAATAGCCCGAGCCTGCAAAGATGAAGTGAGGAAAGCTAAGGCTCATAATGAACTAAGGCTTGCGACCAAAGTCAAAAATAACAAAAAAAGCTTCTTTCAACATGTAAAAAAAGAAAAAAGTGAAGGAAATGATTGGTCCATTAGTGGGTGAAAGTGGCAAGAAGGTGACAAGCAATAGTGAGAAAGCAGAACTATTTAACTCTTTTTTGCATCTGTCTTTACACAAAGGGAAAAAACAGACCAACCTATCAAAAATAGTGCCATAAAAAACAGAATAGAAACACAAGTTAATAGGCAAGAAAATGGTAAGTGAGCACCTGTCCAGCCTAGACGAGTTCAAATCACCAGGACCAGATGGATTACACCCCAAGGTTCTCAAGGAACTGGCAGATGTGATCTCAGAACCACTGAACTATATTTTTCAAAGATCCTGGAGCACTGGGGAACTACCAGAGGACTGGAAAAGAGCTGATGTAGTTCCCATCTTCAAAAAAGGAAAAAAATGGATCCAGGAAATTACAGACCTATCAGCCTGACCTCAATACCTGGGAAGATTCTGGAAAAGATAATCAAACAACGAATCAGCGAACACCTAGAGGCAAACAAACACTTAAAACCAACATGGGTTTGTCAAAAACAGATCATGCCAGACAAACCTTATTGCATTCTTTGACCAAGTGACAAAATTAGTGGATCAGAGGAATGCTGTGGATATAATTTACTTGGACTTCAGTAAGGCATTTGATAAAGTAGATCACAACCTACTACTTGATAAGATAGAAAAATGTGGGTTAGACAGCATCACACCAGATGGATTCGTAGCTGGCTGACCGGCCCGTACTCAGCGTGTGGTCCTCAATGGAACCGCATCTACATGGAGGGAAGCAGTGGGGTGCCCCAGGGCTCTGTTCTGGGGCCAGTGCTCTTCAACATCTTCATCAACGATTTGGACGAGGGATAGATGGGGAACTCATCAAATTTGCGGATGACACCAAGCTGGCAGGAATAGCCAACACTCCAGAAGACAGGCTTAATACAGGAGGACCTGGACAGACTTGAACACTGGGCGCTATCTAACAAATGAAATTCAATGGTGAAAAAAGTAAGGTTCTACATTTAGGCAAGAAAAACCAAATGTACAGGTATAGTATAGGGGGTACCTTGCTCAATAGTAGTAACTGTGAGAGGGATCTCGAGTCCTAGTGGACAATCACTTAAATATGAGCCAGCAGTGTGCTGCAGCTGCCAAAAAAGCCAACACAGTGCTGGGCTGCATTAACAGAGGGATAGAATCAAGATCACGTGAAGTATTAATACCACTTTACAATGCCTTGGTAAGGCCACACTTGGAATACTGCATCCAGTTTTGGTCACCACGATGTAAAAAAGATGTTGAGACTCTAGAAAGAGTGCAGAGAAGGGCAACAAAGATGATTAGGGGACTGGAGGCTAAAGCATATCAGGAACGTTTGCTGGAATTGGGTATGTCTAGTTTAATGAAAAGAAGGACTAGGGGTGACATGATAGCAGTATTCCAATATCTCAGGGGTTGCCACAAAGAAGAGGGAGTCAAGCTATTCTCCAAGGCGCCTGAGGGCAGGACAAGAAGTAATGGATGGAAACTAGTCAAGGAGAGAAGCAACCTGGAACTGAGGAGAAACTTCCTGACAGTTAGAACAATTAACCAGTGGAACAACCTGCCTCCAGAATGCTCCAACACTGGAAGTTTTTAAGAAGAGACTGGACAGCCATTTGTCCGAAATGGTATAGGGTTTCCTGCCTGAGCAGGGGGTTGGACTCGATGACCTCCAAGGTCCCTTCCAATTATTATTATTATTATTATTATTATATTATTATTATTATTATTATTTATTATTATTATTATTATTATTATTATTATTATTATTATTATTATTATTATTATTATTAAAATTCTTTTAAAGAGTTGAATAAGTTACTTTAGATTTTGTGTGGCAAGCAAGGAAGGCGAGGATAAAGCAAAGTCTCTACAGGATGCGAAAGAGAGAGGGGGATTAGGCTTCCCGGATTGGGAGTTATACTACAAGCTGCGGCCTGACGTGGATTAGGGATTGGATACATTATGAATAAAAGATGTTTACTATTAGAGGGCATGATCTCCAGCAGGGCTGGCATGCCCACCTATGGACAGATAAAAGCAGGAACCATCAATACTTTCTGAGGCATAAAGTCCGGCAAGAACTAATAAAAAGCTGGAATATAGTTAAATGCCAATTAACAAAAACTCCCAGGCTGGTTCTCACCATTAAGCAGTTATATACCCCAACCTTTATAGGCAAGATAGGGTTATCATATACAAAGATATCCTGTCAGAGGAAGGATATCTAAAGCAAAGGCAAGAGTGAGACAACAGGGGATGCTTTGGAATGGTGGTCTTACCTTCAGATACAAGCAAGATACGTGAAAGACAAGAAAGAAATGGGAATTAATAGACAAGATACGGGGCTTGATAAAATATTATTAGGCTCGAGAAAAAACAAATCAAAAAATATATATAAATATATGTTAGAATAAATTATTTGAAGAACAAGTTAAAGAAACGATGGTTACCTGGGCAATAGATTTTGGGGCACGCTATAAACCTGGACCAATGGCAGCAAATCTGGGAACGTAATTGCAAATTACATTGGCAACAACTTAAGGAAAATCTCTATAAGATGCTCTTTAGATGGCACCGCCACCGGCTAGGCTCGCAAAAATGTATAGTGACTACTCACCACTTTGTTGGAAGTGTAAAAGGGAAAAGGGCACTTTTTTCATGTTGGTGGGCTTGCAAAGAGGTACAGGTTTATTGGCAGAGGTTTTGGAATTGGATAACAGAAATGACGGGTCAAAAAACTCAATATAAACCAGAGATGCTACTACTTGGCATATTAGAAAAAAATATAAACAAAGATGATATATACCTAATTATTCATGTATCGGCGGCAAGAATTTTGTTTGCCCCAAATTGGAAAGCAACTGAAGTGCCTAGTGGAGATGTGTTAATAAGGGAAAATTTTGTATTGAGCAGAATTGGATAAGATGAATAAAGAATTAAAAAATCAGGAGGAAACAGAATACTATTTAAACAGGAATAAATTTTACAAATGGAAGGGAAAAAAAGAATGAAGGTCATTAGAAGGGATGTAAATAGAAGAATAATATCTGAAATGTATAAAGTATATGTATAATACGGAATGTTTAGACAAAGATGTATGTCAAAGATAATACACTATGTTCAATGTTTTTTAATCTTTTTTTTCTTTTTTCTTTTGTATTCAATTAAAAAAAAAAAAAAAAGAACGCAAATGGCAAGGCTTAATACTGGCTGCTCAAGAACAAGCATTACAACTAATGCCATGAAAGTGAAGATACAAAAATCCACTGACAATCCAAATTGCCAACTTGCAATGACACAGTTGAAACTGTTTCACCCCTAATCTGTAGTGCAGCAAAATCGCACAAACGGATTACAAATCTAGACATGGGGGGGGGGCTCGAGTTGCTAAATTAATCCACTGGGCTTGTGTAAAAAATACGACTTGCCTTGTCCGAAAAGTCGTGGGAACACAGGTGAAAGTTGTTGAGAATGAGAGGGTGAAGATCTTGTGGGACTTTCGAATACAGACAGATCGCCATTTGGAACACAATACGCCGGATATCGCAGTTGTAGAGAACCGAAGCGTACAGCTGATTGATATTGCTGTACCAGGAGATGCCAGAGTCGAAGAAAAAGAACTGGAAAAATTTATGAAATATCACGACCTGGCCATCGAAACTGCGCGATTATGGATGAAACGTGTAACAGTGGTACCCATTGTCATCGGGGCACTGGGAACTATGTCCAAAAACTTTGCAAAATACATCAAGAAATTGCAGCTTCCTGCAATAACTCCAGCAATGTTACAAAAAACTGCGCTACTCGGAACATCTTATATTTTAAGAAGGTACCTGGTTGAAGCCTAGGATGCTGGTAGCAACCCGTGTCAACCATCAGCGCCAGCCAATTTGAATGTTCAGTTGACTGAGGTTCATGTTTAATGAATAAAAGATAATAATAATAATAATAATAATAATAATAATAATAATAATAATAATAATAATAATAATAATAATAATAATAATAATAATAATAATAACCCCCAGTGAGGCACTACCTTGACGTGGTTGTGGGGCTTGTGTACTCTGAGGAAGATGAGAGCTATGCCAGAGGTTCAACCTCACTGGACAGGTCTCATCAGAGGAGTCAGACAAAGAGTGTCTCTCCCATAAAAATTATGGTGAGACGTAAATTTCAGAAATTTCAGCTCGGATGTCGCCCGGGTTAACAAGGTCCGTGCTAGATGTTGGAGTTCCTGGATATCTGGTGAAAAATGGGTTACAGGACTCAGGACTGTTGGCTGAGCAACCAGGGCCAGCAGCTGCAGAACTACTGGAAGAAAAGGTGTTTACCCGTCGCAAATACACAGTGATTGAAAACAAAGAAATAATGATCTGTTATTACAGATCAAGTCCAACAAAAAGAGGATATATAAAACGAATGCACCAGTTCTGGAAAGAACAACATCCAGAATCAGAAATAACAGAACAGAGACCAGCAGATCAACGCCGATTTATAATACAAAATAAAGTATTCACAGAAACAGAATTGGATGAACTGCAAAGGTTTACCCAGGGCAAAGAAATCAAAGCCTTGCCAGAAGTAATTCAGAATGTAGAGGCAAACCAGGGGGAGTTGGCAGTGAAGGAATCCAGCAGAGATATACAACTGTTCTCATTTGGAAACCAGGCACCTCTTCCTCAGGAAGAACAAAACCCTGTAACTAAAGAAATAAAAGAATTGAAACAAAGAATAACTGAGCATCTAGAACAGCACAAAAACAACAGAATAAGGATGCCTGCATTGAAGCTTGTTCCAAAGAAACAGCTAGCACAAGCATTAAAAGACGCAAATACTGCAACATCAAGTATAAGCACCAATTCACTGCAAGAAACAAACCAACTAATGTACAGCACAGCTGCAGTTATAACTGAAAACCTGGGATGCAAAATCAATAAAGAAGAAAAACAAACAAACAGTGCATCACAAAAATGGAAGATTAGAGTAGAAAATAAGATCAGCAAGTTAAGATCACATGCAAGCAAGCTAGAACAGATGAAAGAAAAGAAGCTGAAGAACAAGAAGACCAAAGAATACCTAATCAAGAAATACCACTTAGAAACAAGGAAGATCAAGGAAGCACTGGAAATAATAAAGCAGCAAATAACAGCTATAGCCAGGAAAATCAGTAGATACGAAGCTTGAATTGCAAATTATAGGCAGAACCTGCAATTTCAATCCAATCAGAAACTTTTCTACCGGCTTCCGGTTTCGGATTACGGCACGCGCAGTCGCACGGAGAGAGCTGTCTCTCCTACCGGCTGCTTTCCCTCCGCCGGTAGACCCTTAACCGGGTCGAAAGTCACCCCGTAGAGGTGACCACCGCTTGAGGAGGCCCCTGCTTGACTGGGGAAGGGCGGCAGCTCTCCTTAGTTCGAGCTATCTCCTTAGGGCCGTCGGAGGAAAGATCGGCCAGCAAAATGGACGATCACTTCGCCGCACCAGCTGAAAGCCAGAAGAACAACTAAGCGTAAAGAACCCCCGTGGAGAACCCGGGTGAGACCTTTCCTACCCCTTCTTTCCCTAATCACTCTCCTGTCAAAAGCTTTTGTGCTTGAATTACTTCCCTGCTGTGAGGGAGCAGCATTTGGGCATTCGGGAAAAACAGCTTTGGGGAAAAAAAAACAGTTAATTTTTATGGACTATTTAAATTTTGGAATACTGAGGGGACCTGGAAACATTTTATTCTTGATTATTATTGTTATAACTACGCATCTATTACTTTGGAGAGGCCTTTCTTCATCTTTTTCAACACGAAAAATAAAAAATTAATTAATTTGGAAAGAAAAAAAAGATTTTATGGTCTGCTGAGGACATCTTGTGACAAAAAGTGGTACTGCAATTGTATATATTTTTTTTATGGCTGGGGATGGCTTTGACCTTCAAAAGACGGTAAGCATAAGATAACTGAAACAGCTGTGTGCTGATCTGGTCTATTGAAAATTGGAGGTGAACATTTGTTTGATTCCTACGAAATAGAGCCTTCTCTAAAAGATTTAAAAATCTTTCTACTACTGATATGGAACCTAACACACAGCTGGACTATGAGCTCATATTGGAAAAAATTTTGGAAGCCACAGAGGATATGAACTCTTACTTTCGAACTTTGACAGATCAAATTATAGACCGAAAGACAGCGCAGAAGAAGCAGATTGGCGCCAAAGAGATTAGTGAACAATATGTACAACCTAAAGAGGAACCACGTCAACAACTCAACTATGAAACTACACTGAGAGAAACTGTGGAAACCAAAGAACAAATTAACTTTATACAACTCCAAACGCAATCTATGGAGAAGCCTGACGATCAAAGAATAACTTTAACGGAGATGTCTGAAGCATTAACATCAACAGAGACTGACACTCAGATACAAGTTATTGAAAATTGTGATAAGGTGGATAAACAACTGGCAAATATAACATGGAATAAAACGGCTTTTACCATCCAAAGGCTACTAGAAGAAAGGAAAGAGAACTTTGACCAATTTGAAGCGTTAAAGAATATGGACCTTTTAATATTGTGGTTTGATGATGCAGGAATTTTATTATGGAAACCGTTATGGCACAGAAAGAAACCTAGAGTTAGATTTAAAAATGTATTTTAAAGCTGTATTTAATGGGTTTAAAAAGGCTTTGATTTTTTTGACTGACTTAATAACTAATGGAGCACGTGAAATTTCTAAGAGGATACCCTTTGTAACAATACTTTGTTTTAGATATGATAATTACTGGAGTGGTAAACTTTATTTACTGGTTTAAAAAGATTTTCATAGATATAGATGAATTGATAGAATATATACTTAAATTAGATAGAAATCTATTTGTTGGTTTGATATTTTTACTCTAAATAAGATAATTATTTTGAAATAGAAGGAGAATAAGAGGGATGGGTGACAAGAGAAGAAATGGTATTAATGAAGAAAATATAAGAATATTACTGCGGGAATAATATACCAGATATAATTACTATGTAAAAAAAAAAAGGACACCCGAAGTGTTAATAATATGTCTATCTAAGGCCAATTGGAATATGGTAATTGTAAGTTAGTAAAGCTTAAAAACAGGACCTGGATCTTTAGAATTGAAATGTGAGTGATATTTGATAGGATTGTTTGAAGCTTATATAGAAATGTATTAATTTGAATATGCAAGACTAAATGAGGGAATTAGAGAGGGAATTTTAAATGAATTGATTTGGGCTATATATTGGTGATTGTTTTTCTTTTTTTTTGGATGTTCAATATACCCACCTCCACGGTGGTTCCTAAGCACTTTGATGTAACCCTTTTACCCCTATAAAAATCTAATAAAATATATTTGGGGAAAAAAAAGAAATTGACCAAAAAGAGAAGCAACCTAGAACTAAGGAGAAATTTCTGACAGTTAGAACAATTAATCAGTGGAACAACCTGCATCCAGAAGCTGTGAATGCTCCAACATTGGAAGTTTTTAAGAAGAGACTGGACAGCCATTTGTCTGAAATGTTATAGGGTTTCCTGCCTGAGCAGGGGGTTGGACTCGATGACCTCTAAGATTCCTTTCAACATCATTATTATTATTATTATTATTATTATTATTATTATTATTATTATTATTATTATTATTATTATTATTATTATTATTATTATTATTATTATTATTATTATTATTATTATTATTATTATTATTAGGAAAACCTACCTAATAATGAAAAATCCAGCAAAAGGGGCAACGCCAGGCAACTACAGGCCAATTACCTGCTTGCCAACAACTTTCAAATTGCTAACTGGTGTGGTAGCTGATGCAATACAACAGCATCTAGTTGAAAACAATCTCTTTCCATCTGAGCAGAAAGGAAACCACCCCAATAGCAGAGGAACAAAAGATCAACTCTTAATAGACAAAATAATCTTGGAAAACTGCAAGAAAAGGAAGACCAACCTGAATGTGGCATGGATTGACTACAAAAAGGCATTTGACTCTGCCACATGACTGGATAATCAAGTGCCTAGAAATAACAGGAGTCAGTAGAAACATCAGAAAATTTGTGCAAAGATCGATGGCACAATGGAAGACACAGTTGCAGGTCAATGGTGAAAGATTGGGAGAGGTTAATATCAAGAGAGGAATATTTCAAGGAGATTCATTATCACCACTACTATTTGTTATTGCACTGTTTCCTCTGTCAACAATACTTAATAACTCAGGACATGGCTATCAAACATCAAAAACATCTGCCAGACTATCCCACCTCCTTTACATGGATGATCTGAAGCTGTATGGAAAAACATCATCTGAAATAGAATCGCTGCTCAACACTGTCCGTGTATATAGCCAAGATATTGCAATGGAGTTTGGCTTGGACAAATGTGCCACACTTACTATCAAACAAGGAAAAATAGTGAAAACTGAAGGAATCAAGATGTCCCACGAAAATAACATTAAGAGTCTGGATGAGGAAGATTACTACAAATACTTGGGTATTCTTCAAGCTGACAACACCAAGCACACTGAAGTCAAGAAAAAGATTAGAGGTGAATACATCAAGAGAGTGAAGAAGATTGTAAAGTCCAAACTCAATGGAGGAAATACCATGAAGGCAATCAACACCTGGGCAATTCCAGTCATTAGATACACAGCTGGAATAGTGGACTGGACTCAAGCAGAACTAAAAGCAATGGATAGGAAGACCAGAAAAATAATGACAATGAATCATGCCCTTCATCCACGCAGTGACATTGACAGACTCTACCTACCAAGGCAAATAGGTGGGCATGGAATGCTGCAAGTACATCAGATGGTTGAAGAAGAAAAAAAAATGGCTTTGGAAGAATATCTGAAGGACAATGATGAAGATGCACTGAAATTAGTATATCAGGAAGGCTTACTGACTACTGGAGAGACCAAACTGGCCTACAAGAAAGATCAAATGAAGAACAGAATAGAGGCATGGGAAGACAAAGCACTACATGGCCAGTACATTAAAAAAATAGCTGGGAAAGCAGATAATAACAAGACCTGGCAATGGCTAAGAGCAGGAAAATTGAAGAAAGAGACCGAGGGACTAATTCTGGCTGCACAAGACCAAGCCTTAAGGACAAATGCATACAAAGTTAAAATTGAGAAGACAGCAACAGACAGTAAGTGCCGCCTATGCAAAGAAGCTGAAGAAACAGTGGACCACCTGGTAAGCTGCTGCAAGAAGATCGCACGGACTGACTACAAGCAGCGGCATGACAAAGTAGCAACAATGGTGCATTGGAAGATCTGCAAGAAATATCATTTGCCTGTAAGCAAGAACTGGTGGGATCATAAAATAGAGAAAGTCATAGAAAATGATAAAATTAAACTGCGGACTTCCGGTTTGCCAGGCGGCCGCCATGGATGGCTGGGAGACTTGCTCTCTCTCCCCCGTTCAGTTTCGCATCGCTGGGGGCCCCTGAAAAGGGCCGAAAGTCGCCCCGAAGAGGCGACCAGCAAGGAGGGGCTTTTGCTGGATCGCGGGAGAGCAGCAACTCCCCCGTTAGAGCAGGCGATTCCTCCAAACCTGTGGACGAAAGGACCGGCCATAGAAATATGGCTCATCCCTAGGCTGCTAACAGCCGAAGTCACACTCACCATCTAGCAACTTCAAAGCAGCGTGGGAAGGACTGGGTGAGAACTACCTCTCTTACATCCTAATTACTTAATTACCTGCATAAGCTGCTAAAGTACTTTCCCCCCTGTGGAGAGGGAAGGGGGATTTTAGCCCTCCCTCCAGAAACAGCAGCAACTGAATATACAGGGGAGCTTTTTTTTTTTTTTTTGAAAATGTTGAGAAAATAAATGGATCCCAATTGGAACTTTATTTCCTAAAGCTTGTGGATTAAAAGATTTTTTATTATCTACTTTTTACTTTTAATTTTTATTTGAAAGTCTGGGTTTTTCCTCTTAAAATAGAAGAATCCCCCCCCCCAAAAGGATTACAATAACTTTGAGATTTAAAGGAATTCCTTAAACAGCGGGGTGACATCTTGTGGCTAAACCTGAAATTGCAATTTATTATTCTTAAAGAAAAGAGACCTGGCTGACAGTTTAGAAAACAAGATAAGACTTATCTGGTAACCTTGAACACTAGCTGTGAGAGTTTTAGCTGTTTCTTATTTACTGGGGGGGGGGAAACTGTGAAAGTTTTCAATTCAACTTATCACTATGGAAGTCCAGGAACAGACCTTTCCTATGGAAGAAATGCAAAAACAAATTTTTGCTATGTTGAAAATAACTTACCAAACTTACCGAAGTCTTCTTAAAGCTGGCGATGAAATAAGAGCTTTCAAAAAAAAACCAGAAAGCGTCTTAGATATACAAACTCAAACTTTGACTATAACTAAAAACCTATCTATACAGAATACAATAGAAAAAATCGAACAATTAAATACTATGACAGAAGACCTAACTCTCCAACAAATACAGACAATAGAAAATTCAGAAAAAAATCTGACAACATGGATGGAGGGAAAAATCTGCTATATAAATCAGAAGGAATTTGAAGATCAAGAAAAGAAACAGATGGAAGAAAAGATAAACAATTCAGGACAACTATGTCAAGAGGAGAAAATAAAGAGACAATCTGGTAGTCCTGCCAGACCCCTCAGCCTTCCAGAAATGGTAACTGGATGGTCATCTCAATATGACAAAATATATACAATAATACAAGAAATCTTTGAGGACCCTGAAGCAAGGACATGGAAGATGATTTGGCAAAGAAAAAAAGCCAGAATAAGACTGAAGAAGAATGGAGTGTGGGCATATTTAGGAGGTTTAAAATAGAATATACTTAAGTAGACAAGACCCGTATTTTGAATACGAGATATTGTTATGATGTGAAGATAAAGAAAAATGTTGGCTAATTAAAACCTAGATGCATAAATATCAACAGTTAAATTGAAATATTGAGTTGTTTATAAAGGTTAGATAAAGGTGATTAAGACATATATATGTTAAGATGTAACGTAATTAACATGTTTTGATGTAGTGATAAGAATAAAAATTATAAGCTTAAATATGAGAAAGTGGATATAAGGAAGAATGCTGAAATGGGAGAAATTTTGGTTATTGAATTTATAATATTTGGAAATTATAATGAAAATAAGAATGTTATATTGTATTACTAATCTGTTGATATAGAAGTGAGATAGATAAGATATATATCCAGAACACTAGATGTTGGGGGGAATTGTGACAAAGGGAATTGGGGTCATTTTAAAATTTGGAAATGATAAATATTAAACATTTAATTTAAATATTAATGCAAAATTAAAGCTGGGAAAATTCATAAGGTTATTGATGGTCCAAAAGATGGAATGTTAAAATAAATAAGACATATAAAATTATTGATAAATGTAAGAAAGCTATTAAGTAGCTGATGGATAGAATAACAAGTATACTAATTTAAACAAGAGACAGTATGTATTAAGGGAAAAAAGAGGAAATATTGGCTGTAATAGTTGGAGATTTGTATTAATAATACTTGTATGTAATGGAATTATTGTAACTCAGACACCACGTTGCTTTTCAAAGATATAATTGTAACATTGGAAAATTAATAAAAAGTTTTTTTAAAAAAAACAAACTCCCCAAGTGATGTTTCGTCCAGGAAACAAAATGTATCTATCTACAAAATATTTAAAGCTGAGACTACCCTGCAGGAAGCTAGGTCCCAAATACATAGGACCATTTCCAATTGTGAAAGTCATTAACCCAGTTACAGTAGAACTAAAGATGCCTAGAATATTAGGTAAAGTGCACCTCATATTCCATTCTAGTTTACTAAAACCAGCCCAAGGATCTAGGCTAAGACCAGTAGGAAAAGATGCCCTGGACCCAATAATAGTGGGAGGTGAAATGCATTATGAGATTAAACAAATCTTAGATTCTAGACTCTATAAGGGGAAATTGCAATACCTGGTACAATAGAGGGGTTACCCAATTACGGAAGCGAGGTGGGTTAAAGCTCACAATATCAAAGCAGATCACTTAATAAATAAATTCCATGCAAAATACCCTCAAAAGCCTGGGCCTTCTGCAGGGATAAAAGAAATAATAATAATAATAATAATAATAATAATAATAATAATAATAATAATAATAATAATAATAATAATAATAATAATAATAATAATAATAATAATAATAATAATAATAATAGAGTTGGAAGGGACCTTTGAGGTCTTCTAGTCCAACCCCCTGCCCAGGCAGGAAACCCTATACCACTTCAGACAAATGGCTGTCCAGTCTCTTTTTAAAAACTTCCAGTGTTGGAGCATTCACAGCTTCTGGAGGCAGGTTGTTCCACTGATTAATTGTTCTAACCATCAGGAAATTTCTCCTTAGTTCTATTATTATAGTTATTATTTGCAATAAAATGCAAAACTGCATTTTGTATATGAAATTTGCATGTGAGCCCCACAAACTCACAAGAACAGTTTCAGTTTTCTTACCTATGCTTCAGATAAGGTGGCATTTTAAACAGGGCTACAGTAGTATATCTTAGTAAAAGCAGAGAGAGGATAGAACAAATGTCAATTAATTACCAGTTTAATGAAGAATTTCAGTATGAAAGTAAGTTTCACTATGTTTGGGAGGTATCTAGGCTTATAAAACATAGAAGAGACACTAAAGCTTATAACATGCTTAGGAATAATCTGCATTTACCTGTCCAGTTCCAACTTCTGCACAATAGACCACATTGGAACCCATACATGTGAGCAGCTCTTTTGCAGCATCAAATTTCTGCTCTACTCCCCCAACCATGAAGGTAAGGTTTCCTGCACGAGCAGCTCCAACACCTACCATTAAATTAAGAATAACATAGTTGTTAATGATTTTTTAAACTTTTTTTTCATATCACCCCATTTGAAAATGACATTGTGCTAACCATCAGTATAAATAGGAAATTAAACAGTTCTCACCACTAGCTTTTTCAGTCCAATCCTGTATGCATTTACTTAGATATTAATGTTTGATTTCTGTGAGGCTTACAAAGATATTTATTTTTATTTTATTTATTCAATTTATATGCCACCCATCTTGCTATCCAAAGTGACTCTGGGCAGCTTACAATATAGTAAATATAAATCTCTTTTGTTAGTTTAATGGGTGTGTGTCTGTGTGTGCATACACACACACACACACACACATACCATACAGATACACACACACATACTGTATATGTATAAATAAATTAAAACCTAAGCATTACTGCAGGTAGGTATCTTTGAAAATGGTTTACAGAAATTAGGATAATCACAACTCTTCAGCTTCATGTCTTCTAAGGTCAAAGACATCAGAACAGAATCTCCATTTGAGATGGAAAAAATGCACCATTGAGTTTGCTTGTGAAATAAATACAAAATTAAATTTAGGTGATTGTCACAGTAGATGGTCATCTAAGAGCAGGCAATGTCACTTTTTTAAAGGAAGGAAGAGTTTATTTACTCATTCTCCTCTTTTATAAGGCAAAATTACAACAGCCTGTAGATGATCAGGCTGAGCCCGAGGGAGGGGTCAAATGCATCATCAGTCTCAAGTCCCTTTGCGCCCACAAGAGATCTAAGTCCAGCCCACCTTGAATTCCATTGACGCTTATCTACCATTAATTTGCTTTGACCATTAGTAGTTCAGATTCTTATAGAGAGCTTAAACTTGCAATAAACCTTTACATTCATTTGAACTGCCTGGATTTCCTGATTTCCTGCCCTTGACATAGCCTTTGCTGCTAATCCTATATCCTGTCCTCCTACCAATATGAGTTAAAAGAAACTCTCCAACTTTATATATTATAGGTCAGTATTTGTGTATAATATTGCAGCTTTTTAAATAGCCCCAGAGTCATTAATAAGAACAAAACAAATGTGAAATTGTTTTCAGCTGGTTAATATTTTGACAAGAGCCAGTTTGGTGTAGTGGTTAAGCCATCAGACTAGAAAAAAAGGAGACCATGAGTTCTAGTCCCACCTTAGGTACAAAGCCAGCTGAGTGACCTTGGGCTATTCACTTTCTCTCAGCCCTAGGAAGGAGAAAAGGGCAAACCACTTCTGAAAAACCCTGCCAAGAACACTGCAGGGACTTGTCCAGGCAGTCACCGAGAACACTGGACAACAATTTTTTTTCAAAAGTTTTGCTTCCTGAAAAATATTTGGTGATTATGACAGACCCCTTCAAATGGAAATATATAATAAATATAAATAAAAAAATATAATTTCAGAATCACTGTATCAGGTAGGAATCTTGAGAAATATGAAATTAACTTTTAATTACTATAATTTATTTATTTTATAAATAAATAAAATTACTGTAATGTATTTAATCACGTTTCCAACATGCTGCATGAGTTCAACAGAGCTAAAAATTGTTTTGTTACTGATTTTCATTTGTACTGTGTCCAATGCATCTTGCTACAGTGTCCAACAATAGTCAGCCAGTATTGATGGATTCCAGGTGCCCTGATACTGTTTTTCCATTGTGGCAATGTCTTGGTGAAACCTTTCACCGTGTTCATCACTGACTGCACCTAGATTTTTGGAAAAGAAGTCCAAGTGTGAATGCAGAAAATGAATCTTCAGTGACATGTTGCACTTCATGGTCTTGTATGCTGTAAGAAGTTTGTCCATCAGCTGAATGTAGTTTGGTGCTCTGTAGATTCCAAGAAAATTCTCAACAACATCCTTGAATGCTTTCCAGGTTATTTTCTCTGGCCCCACTAACAGATCTTCGAACTGCTCGTCATTGATGAAGTATCTGATCTGTGGACCAACAAAAATGCCTTCCTTAATTTTGGCATCAAATAACAAAAACCTTCACGTTCCTTGTTCATCGCTTTCAAAAAGTTTTCATCAGTCTGAGTTTTATGTGAAGCATAGGCAAACACATCTTTGTCAGGTCAACAAGTGGTTCATGTGCCATGTGTTATGGTTCCGACATATGAAACTCTTCAAAGAACTTCGAGGCATTGTTTACCTTAAAGAATCTGTTTTCGAGTAGCAACACATCGGCACGTACATAGTCCAAGCCAAAATCTGGCTTCCCCTCCCCTCAGCACATAGTATCAAAGCACAATTCCCTCCTCTAACTAACTGTCATAAATCACATTCTCCAATTAGTTTGAAATGCTGGCTTTCCACCCAGTTCTTCATCCTGCCATGTCTTATCATCTCTTATTACAAACAGCCTTGGCTCTCACCATTATACAGTATTGTTTTGTCTAACTAATCTCCCATGCACATTCCTCCTCCCCCCCCCCCAGTATCATCTAATTCTAACTCTAAAAGTAAAACTTAAGGAAAATGAATGCATCTCCATATGTTGTCAAAGCAAGAACATCCGATGTTAGCAGCGTTGACACCATGTTTTTCTGTCCTGGAACCCAATACTTTTCTAGTGGCCATTTCTTTTTAATGTAATGCGACTCTCTTGCATGGCTGTTCCATTCACATACATAACAACAGTACTTGGTACAGTGTATATCTGAGCTGCATTCCAAGCAGCAGAGCCGCTACTTTTATATTTCCACAGATATTCCAGCTGTACTTGGTGTACTGGATGTGTTTCATCAGCAGTTCCATGTTTTTGTATGTTTCTTTCATGTGTGCAGCATAGCCAACAGGTACTGAAGGGTGTAATTGCCATTGTGTAAAAACAGATTTCCATAAAATGTTACATGATAGGTTAAATTGCAGGTTATTTTCATGATTAGCAGCCAAAAATCTGTAAGTTACACCCAAAAGTGTTCAGGAATCAAAATCTTTGTTGTCCAATGGAACTGGACATGACTGAATGGAGGAAAAAAATATTATGACAGGTTACTCGCTCACCTGTCTAGGACATTTATATTTCAAGTTGGCACAAATACAGCAATTATTTTTAAAAAATACAAAAGTATTCTGTTTAGAACAATTTCCAGGTTTTGACCATTTTTTCTTATCAAATTAGAGGCCTCAAATAAACTCAGGGCATACTCTCACAATGAGGGAGAATGCATTTTCAAACTACAATAAGGGCTTGATTATTTATTATGCTGGCAAACGAAAAATAACTAGGGTGTAACTGCTCAGAATTAGGAAGGTTCTGCCCCATCAGTTCAGAAGAGCTGAAGAAACCTTGCCAAGTTATGCCAAGTGGAAAGATACTACTGCTACTATGTGGTGGATTTGTTTTTCTCAGCTCAGTTCATCTTCCTTGCTACTGAGCAGGGAAAAAGCCATTCTACCCAGTTTAGGGCAGTATCAGGCAGAGATGGTAGATATTAGGCTGGTCTGTCCTACTGTGTTTTACAGATAAAGTTCCCCAACTGCCATGCAGCATGGTACCAGAGATATTATATGTATCAGCTCTGTCATTCTGCTGCACCAGCCATGCTTTGCCAGATGCCAGTCTGCCATAGGCAATGGGGGGAGGGAGCTGCAGGGAGGTAAAGGGGAGGGGGATCGAAACTACTCTTCCTGCCATCCCATGGGAGCTGCTGGCCGTTCCAAGGTCATGGAATGGAATGCAACACCTTCCAGCCTGCCAAGCCATGGACTGTTACCAAAACAATTTGTTTGAATATAATTGGACAATTAGAGATAACCAGGGGGAAGGTGGGGAGAAGGGAAAAGTTAACCAGATGCTTTGGGCATGAAACTTTAGATGCAGCTTTGTTTCTCTGTAACCACTTGGCTTTAGTAAAGTGTACTTTCATTAACAATGGATTTGAGATTCTTTCTTTTCTAACTGACCAAGTTGGGACGGCTGACATTATGATCAGTAGGGAAACCTAACTTCAAACCCCACTTAAGAGTACAGTATGATTTATTGGTTAATTTGATGCTCATTCTACCTATCTGAAAGGTTACTGAGAGAGAGAGAGAGAAATTATGTACTATTTGTTGAGTTTCTTAGAGGACAGGTAAAATACTAATCAAATAAATATATAGCCACCACAGAAAAAGGATCAGGGTATCTTTAGATCAGGAATTAAGGTTTTTTTAGTCCCACAACTGAAAGTTGCACATAAACCTCTGTATAGCCACACCGTCACTGTTTTTCCACTAAGTGGGTCTTAGCAATTTAAATTAGGATAGAAAATGGGCTTTTTGATGTAGCCAAAGGATTGTTAAATCATCAGAATCCACAAATCTACACAGAACCTTTCCTATCACTCTGAATCTAGATCTGTTACTCAATTACTTAATGCCAAAGGCATTGTTCTACTTCAAAGTGCTGGTCAACGTCTTTCAAGCAATCTTTCTTAACCTGACAACGGAGTGTGAGAAGGAATAAGGTCAGATGAAAAATATCTGAGATGAGACAGGTTTGCTGCAATAACAATACACAGTTGTCAACTGGCCCCCCTACAGAGAAATGAACAGCTCTCAATCTGCTCAGGCACACAGAGTCTGATCTAAGATTTGAACCTGGAGATAGGCAGATATGGCTTGAGTGCTATAGTTGGCAATTTCTTGCTCTAATTCAGGCTTTTCTAGTATCTGTAATAAAACTAGTTTATCAAAGGACTGTGTACTTGAATCTCCACTTGCCTTCACATTCAAGTAATGGTCTGGGTAAATAAAGCCTGACAGATACCCCTCAGTATGCAATTTCCAGAATTTTAAAGGAAGCTCATCACAGGGTATGGTATTTGATGAAAATCCCGCATTTAAGCTTTGAACCGATCTTTATGCTGCATGCTTGTGTACTGATTTTTCATTATAGGTCTTACTCCAAACCCTCTTTCTACCTTGAGTTCAGGTGGCTGAGGTTTTTTTAGTTGTGACAGGCTATCACCAACAGGGAACAAAAAACATTGAGCAGGACTGGAAATGGAGAAATGAAATGATGCCTGCTGGGAGGGAAGCTAACCTTATCCCTTCCCAAGCAATCCTGAAGAGGTTAGAAAACTAGGCTATGGCCTGGCTCCAAAAGCTTTAATTCTGCCTACTCACACCGCCCTAAACATGGTCCCCAGACACAAGGAAATGCTGTATTTTGATTTTTAGGGCTTATCCATACATCCATGATACACAAAGCATGCCATTTTGCTCCCACAGAGTACTTTTTGCACCACAGAAATGAGGCTGGTAGAGTGATTAGCTGGGGTGGTTAGTTTTGACTTTCCAACAGGCTTTGAATGTAAAGGCTAAAAAGTAAGCAGGAGCAGTAATGTGAACAAGCAGGGGAAAACAAAAACAAAAGCAAACACCCACACCTTTCTCCATTCTCTTCAGGTCTGCTCATCAGAGTTCAGCTTTCCCCTCTTCCCCATGTAGTACAGTTTCCCTGTGGCCGTTGGTCATTTTCTGACCATACCAAGCAGTAAGAAATAGATTCACCAATAGCACCAGTGAGTTTCCATGCCTGTCTCTCAGCTCCTTCTGGCTAGTCCTTAGACAAAATCATGATGTCACCCTCTTCCATATTATTTGATAACTTTGAGTTTGCTTTGTGAAAATGCTGCCCTAATATAATTCTTGAATTCTTATTAAACTTAATAGGGAACAATTACTTTTTAATGAATGTGACACAGACAGAAAAAGAGATAAATGAAATCCTAAGCATATTATGATAGCATTTATAGAATAAATGATCAAACTGTAGGCTAAATGTTGTTGGTGGTTTAGCTCTCTACTTAACAATGAGAATACTGATGTGAGATTTAAAAACCCCAAAATTTTATACTCACAATACAAAGACAAGTCTGGTTAACAAAAAAAGTTTTATTGGAGAAAAACATAAAAATAATAAAAAGAAAAGAAAAGAAGAGCGTTTGCAAACGCGGCCTCTTAGACCCTTCCCAAGTTGGCTTGAGTTCTAAGAGCGCAAAGAGCAGGTTTCAAGCTTTGCATTTTATACTTTTTACAATGCACGTCACATCTAAGAAGCTCTTTCAACTCCATAGTCATTCTTTGAAGTTGTTTTTACACTTAAAAAGTTCATCCTGACAATTTCCTTCCAGTTTCCGTCCATCCGGGTCATAATTCATTATCTTTGCTGATTACCATTTGTGGTCACTTTACATAGGCAGTAAACAGTAAACAGACCTCCTCACACATTTGGCAGTGCATTGCTACATTTGCGTTACAGTGTTACATTTTCAGGAAACAGTAAACACACCTTCTCACACATTTGGCATTACATTTCTACAATTACATTTCTACATTTTATAAAAGAATAACTTTTATTTATTTCCTTCACTGATCTTCTGGAAGACCTGTATTTTGGTCTTCTGTGAGGTTGGTAACCCTACTCCCCCATTTTACCCCCACCCAAAAGACCGCTGCACAAAAGGACCATCTGTTCTCTCTAGCAGTCAGAGAACAAATGGCACAAGAATCACAGAGGCTGAATGAGAAGGGACAGTCCTGAAGCAGGTCAACTAGAGCCCAGTAAGCCACTGACCCTTGAAACACAATTTGTGCATGTAACATAGAATGTCCACATAGGAGGTCTTCCATTTTTCCCATGGAAAATCCACTTTGCTCCCTCTTCAGCCAGCCTCAGTAGGAGGCTGGCAATGAGATGGAGGTTCCATAATAATAACATATCCTCAACAAATGGCATGTGGGCCATCCCAGAGCCAGGGCAAGGAGGCTGTATGGATGAGCTCTTAGAGATTAAGCTGGAATGTTAGAAGTTAAGAGCAGTGCTTTGAAATGTTCCTAGGAACATAAGGCAGAGATTCTTAAGCCCTATCAAATTATATCTAAAACTAGCATGCCATTTTTTTTGTTGTTGTTAGTTTTAGGACCAAGTGAGTTTGCCAAAATTCACCATGGAAATTTGCTTAGGTATTTTTTTAAAATAACAAAAAAACTCGCACATAAAAAGAAACTGGAATGATTTCCTGATCCAATCTTAAATCATACTGAGATTCCTATTAATTTTAATCTAAAAAAACCTGAGCCACATACATTATATTCCACCTGAATGGTTTCCTTGACAGTGGGAAGGCAACATCCATAAGCCTCTTTTGAAATGGATTACAAACTTAATGTCTCAGTCTAGTTTTGAGCATACATTTGTTGTAGGAAGAACCAAGAAACGAAGATAAAATTTTAATTATTTCCAACTTTACCTTATATAAAGGGAGGTTAAAGAAACTCTCTTTGCTGTTTGAGGAAACCAAAGAAAGCATACAGTGGTTATAACACTTTTGCAAATAGTTTATTAAAACAAGGATCTTATTACTGTTTGCAAATAACAACTTACTCCTTTCTAAGTGAGATTGCAATTACATGTCATTAATAATCCAAAAATGTTCTTATAATCCTGGTTGCCCATGTTTTTCCCTATTTGCACAATGAAACCAGCACTGAAACATAAACACTGAAATGAAGAAAAAGATTAACTAGTATGTATGTATGTATGTATGTATGTATGTATGTATGTATGTATGTATGTATGTATGTATTTATTTATTTATTTATTTATTTATTTATTTATTTATTTATTCTTCGTATTTCTTATGCTTGGAGAATTAATAAATGTAATATGGTCCAGATCTAATCCTTCCTTACACATTACTAAACTGTAACATATATTCACATTTTTAAGACTTAAAGGTGTGATGATATACATTTTGTACTGAAAAGAAGCATGCTCCAAAATACTATTTAAAGGTTATTTCATTCACCTAGTAAATTATTTAATGTACTAATGTTGGAAGAAAAGTCTTCATCATGGTTCAGTCCAAGCCGGGGATAAACAACATGGCAACTGCTTTAGAAAGAAGGTTGCAGTTTATTGAAGAGGAGAGCCAGACAGAAAGATGGTTCTGGCAGGAAAGAGGAAAGGGCTTAGCACATGTAGGGAGTGGGTTTTTATACCCTCTGGAGCCTTTTGTTTGGAGGTTATTTCCTGTTCCTGTTTGAGGCTTTGTACTTCCTGTGTCATATATTTTGACCTGTGTCCCTTTGGCATCTGTGAGTTAATCCTATTATGTCCTGTCTTAGACTTTGGGTGGGGTATGTAGATTTTAGGTGTCTTTGTCTTCCTAAGCTTCTAGCTCCAACCTTCCTGATGGTTTACATCTGCATTTGTACAGAGCTGGCTTCTGCTTGGGGGAGGGAGACCTGGGGCTATTAAGAAAAACTGGGCATGCTTTCCTGCCTCTTTTAATATTTCCTTCTCTGGGGGGCTGACTTCCCACACTAACATGCACTTAAACATTTTAAACAGTCTACCCCAAAATGAGATAAAGGAGAGGGCCAAGGGGACCAGGCCACTATGTGAACTACTTTTAAAATGCAATTGTTTTAATCATTTTCTACAGATGCCGCCTCTACCTCACAGGATCTGCTGTCACAGGGACCATTTATGACTTGTTATGGTGTCTCTGTTTACCAAAGACATTCAGCTAAAAAGGTGACAGCTGGGACAGAAAGCTGCTTCCCAAAAGAACACTATAATCCTGTGAAAAGTAATCAACAAATTTAAGAGTGTTAATTAACTTTACACTTTATCATGTTCAATTAAGAAAAGATTGCCATGCACAATCAGTTTAGAGCATGCCATATTTGATTTTTAAGTGATCACTGCTTTGATTTCAAAGTCGATGTCAGTCACTCTCTTGGGTTTTGGTGACACAGATGAATGGCTGTACACGTTTCAGAGGTGATTTAACGTACAGTAAAGTAGCACAACATAACCTCTTGTTAAGGTATGATGGTTTCACATAGAAAGAAAAAAACCCAACTTATGCTGGTTCTCATCTGGGCATATGTGTAAATCTATTTCCACACATATACAAAATGATGATTCTCCCAACAATAAAATCAAAGTTAATTTTCCTTGAAACAGAAAGTCTCTTAAGTGAGTAATTTTTCATCATTATTTCTCAGGGAAAAGCTTGTCTTTCTGGGACACATTTGAGATCACTTCTGCCCAGCAAGATTTCTAATTATGCTCTATTATGTACTATGCACAAACATGCTTTTTACATTATATATAATGCACACTGCCTTCAATAATGGCAGCTGAAATAAATGTTGCATAAATGTTGTACGTGGGCAAACATACAAAATCAGCAGGGGATCAAATACTTTTTTCCCTCACTGTACTTTTCAGCTCCTTCAGTAACTTAATGGTTTATATTTCAGTTGTCAACACTGTGACAATTAAGAAATTGCAGCCATTTTACCTTTTACTTTACTTGTGCTTTTTCTGTTGCTTGGGGTTCTCAGATGTAGAAGGGGGGAGGGAGGAATGCTTGAGCTTTTTAAGTTAGCCTAAACAATTGCAGCTGGGTGAACTTCAAGGTCAATTCTAGATAAAGTTTTGGCGGGCACTAAAGTGGGGAGGATTTTAGATTAATTGGTGAATGTGATTTATGACGGCCTTTCTGGGGTGGGAATTGCAACTTGTTACTTTGTATCAGGGGGAGGGAACTTTAGTCTTGGGTTCAACTATGTAAGTGCCGATACTTTGTTTCCTGAATAAAATGTTCTTTAAGGAAGAAATCCTTGCCTTGAAGTTCTTTTAATTGGTTTCATCTATCGGAACCATGACATAAGTAAATACAGAATAGCCTTTGTTTTCATCAAATATGCTATATGGTGGTTTTCAAAAAATATCCCCAACTGTCAAAATTTTGTCCCTGTAATGCTATTGATCTTGAAACAGTGGATCCTATTTTATTGTACTGTGAATTTTATAAGAGTCCTTGGCAGGATGTTATCTGTCCTGTTTTAAAATTCTATTGAGATTAAGATCAAGTATTCAATGGTGAAAAAGTAAGGTTCTACATTTAGGCAAGAAAAACCAAATGCACAGGTACAGTATAGGTGGTACCTCACTCAATAGTAGTAACTGTGAGAGGGATCTCAGAGTCCTAGTGGACAAGCACTTAAATATGAGCCAGCAGTGTGTTGCAGCTGCCAAAAAAGCCAACACAGTCCTAGGCTGCATTAACAGAGGGATAGAATCAAGATCACATGAAGTGTTAATACCACTTTACCACTTTGGTAAGGCCACACTTGGAATGCTGCATCCAGTTTTGGTCACCACGATGTAAAAAAGATGTTGAGACTCTAGAAAGAGTACAGAGAAGAGCAACAAAGACAATGGTGGGATTCCAATATGTGAACAACCGGTTCTCTGTGTGGATGCCGCTTCTGGAAGTCCATTCTGGGCCTGGGCAACAAAAAATTAGCTACCGGTTCTGCCGAACTGGTGCGAACTGGCTGAATCCAACCACTGAACAAAGATGATTAAGGGACTGGAGGCTAAAACATATAAGGAACAGTTGCTGGAATTGGTTATGTCTAGTTTAATGAAAAGAAGGACTAAGGGTGACATGATAGCAGTGTTCCAATATCTCAGGGGTTGCCACAAAGAAGAGGGAGTCAAGCTATTCTCCAAAGCACCTGAAGGCAGGACAAGAAGCAACGGATGGAAACTAACCAAAGAGAGAAGCAACCTAGAACTAAGAAGAAATTTCCTGACAGTTAGAACAATTAATCAGTGGAACAAGAAGTTGTGAATGCTCCAACACTGGAAGTTTTTAAGAAGAGATTGGACAACCATTTGTCTGAAATGGTATAGGGTTTCCTGCCTGAGCATGGGGTTGGACTAGAAGACCTCCAAGATCCCTTCCAACTCTGTTATTCTATATTCTATATTTATTGTAATACATGTAAGTGCAAAGATTAGCCTGGTTTATGAAACTGCAATACTTTATTTCTTTCTTAGAGGAAAGGTTAGAGGGCAGTTGTTGCTCTATTTCAATGTAGAAATTACAAACTGATTTGGCCAGTATAAAAGAGCATGTCTGCCGCAAGGAGCATAAATAAATTGTGTGAGAACATACTGCTATTGTCAGGACAATCTTGATGCATTCTTAAAGGTGGGACCAAGGTACAGATGCTGCATAAACAGACACTTGTTACTCTAGGGATGTGCAAAGCAGATGGGTAAGCAGTTGTTTTTTGTGATTATTTAATATACTGACTGAATAATGAGTGCTGCTTCCCACAGCAACTGAATCACCATTTGATGCTATTATCCTAAATTCATGACCCACCAGCATGAAATGTGAACCTGATTAATCTCAGCTCAATTCAACTGACCTCAGGAGAAAGAAAGAAAACCTGCTATCAGAAGAATGTTATTAATGATCTGTCAAGTCCAGGCTGAAATGCCCAATCAAGCAAAACACCAGAGTCGTTGCATTCTGTAATGTAAACTTTTATTGGACAAGAATCAAACCGGCATAATTGAATTAAAGCTAGCTGTCAGGGGCCATTTCAAAACCTCATCCTAAGAAAGCAGAACTCGTGGAAGCAGTTTCTTCCAAAAGGAACTTTTATTAGGAGAAGCTGACAGCAGGCATAATAGACAGGATCTGAGGGTTTCCCGCTCAGATCAATAGGTTGAAAGTGTCCCAAGCAAAACCCCACCCCATAGTTCATCCGGTCAGTTCAAATGGGCCAATCCCCAGGTGTTAAGTCCATTGTGGGAAAGAGTAGATAACGCCGGGCTGTCTCAGGGTTGCAGTGATGTTTTGTCGGCTCTTCACACCTTCCCTTCAGAGTGCAGAGATAAACCATTTGCCGGAGGCACATTCCTTTCTCCTCCCCCCTTTTCTAGCTGACATCAAGGGGAGAGATAGTTCACAGAGGAAGTATGCAGAAACAGCAAAGGGTTACAATGTAGCGACAGAGGAAAATAAAGCAATAGCCCGCAGTGCTTTCCCCCCACCCCTCCAGGAGCATGGCAGAACCCAGAAGTATAGAGAGAACAGAGTTTGGGTTTAAAACAAGAAAGGGGTCCCCTTAGAATATGGGTTCTGACATCCTGCCTCCCTTAAAAAAAAGAGAGATCCACCTGTGGAGACATAGAGAGAAATATATGCATAGGTTAATCAGGTTTGTTTGGGTATTCGGTGTGGAACTTTCTTAGCAATTTAGGAGCTTTGATATGGCATTTGTGGACCCACTCAATTTGGGAGGATGGGAGGTGTTTCCATGCCACTAGATATTGAGTGGAGCCATGGTGTTTCCTGGAGTCCAGAATTTCTTTGATTTCAAAATGTTGTTCCCCTTCAACCATAATGGGAGGAGGGGGTGGAGCGACAGCTGGTCTTAATGGTGACTGTTGCTCGCGCTTTAAAAGGCTGCAGTGGAAAATTGGGTGGATTTGCCTGAGGGATTTTGGAAGTTCTAATTCTACTGTTACAGGGTTTATAATCCTAACAATGGGGAACGGTCCTACATATTTGTGTCCAAGCTTTTTAGATGGTTGTAGGGATTTTATGTACTTAGTAGACAGGTAGACCATCTCCCCTATGGTGAAGGGTTTTGGTTCGACCCTCTTCTTGTCTGCCTGAGTCTTATATGCTTGTCTAGCCTCATCCAATGCTTTCCTAATTACTGGCCAGGTGTTCTTTAATTGTGCAATCCACTCCTTTAGCGAAGGGATAGCAGGTTCTTCAGGGGAAAGTTCTGGCATCGGGTTAAAGCTCTGCCCAGTGGCTACTTGGAATGGAGTGTAGCCCGTGCTGGAATGAACGGCGTTGTTGTAAGCGACCTCAGCGAATGGGAGTAGGTCGGTCCAATTTGTCTGTTGGTAATTAATAAAACATCTAAGATATTGTTCCAGTACTGAGTTCGACCGTTCAGTCCCACCATTCATTTGCGCATGATGACTAGATGACAGTCCCTGAGTGGTCCCTAACAGCGTCAGAAACTCTTTCCAGAACTCCAATGTGAATTGCACTCCTCTATCTGATATGATGTGCTGTGGGGCTCCATGTAAGCGGTAGATGTGCTGAACAAACAGTTTTGCTAGTGTTTTTGCTGTAGGGACTTTTGAGCAAGGGATGAAATGTACTTGTTTGGAAAACAGGTCCGTTACCACCCAGATGACTGTATTTCCATTGCTCTCTGGTAGCTCCACTATGAAGTCCATCGAGATCTCTTTCCAAGGTGCCGAGGGGGTTGCTACCGGCTGTAGCAGCCCAGGTGATTTTCCTTGTAGTCATTTTGCTGACGCACAAGTTGGGCAGCTGGCTACATAGCTTTCAATGTCCTTTTTTATTGATGGCCACCAAAATTGTCTTTTAACTAGGTGTAATGTTTTCACAAATCCAAAGTGGCCTGCTGATTTTGAATCGTGGCAAAGTTGCATGAATGCCAGTCTCTGACTTTTGGGTATATATAGTTTTTCTCCCACCCAGGGTAGGCCATCTGTGATAGTGCACAGGTTCTTGTGACTTAGGAACCATTCATCGGTTTCTAATGCTTTCCTGAATTCAATTCCCGCCTGACTCGCTAGCGGTTTCTGTAGTTTGGCTTGTGCTCGGGTAGTTAATCGCGCTGCTAGTTGCATGTCTGGCACGAGCAGTTTTGTTACACTAGCCCGAGTGCTATTATATTGTGGCATTCTGGATAAGGCGTCTGCCAGGAAGTTTTTTTCCCCCGGCAGATGTTTCAGTGTGAAATTGAACTGGTGGAAATGTTGTGACCACCGTGCTTGCTTAGGGGTTAGTTTCCTGGGCGTTTTTAGTGCTTCCAGGTTCTTGTGGTCGGTCCACACTTGGAAAGGAATTTTGTTCCCCTCCAAAAAGTGCCGCCATGTGAGAAGAGCCCATTGCACTGCGTACGCCTCCTTTTCCCAGACTGCCCACCTCTGTTCAGTCTCAGTGAGCTTTCTTGAGGTGTAATACCCCTTTGTCATTCTCTTGTAACAATACAGCCCCCACTGCTACGTCGCTGGCATCTGCCTGAATTACAAAAGGCTTGTTGGTATCGGGGTGCCTTAGAACGGGTTCTACAGAAAACAGTTTTTTCAGTCTCTCGAATGCGGCTTGGCATTCTATTGTCCATTTTAGCAGCTGGCTTGGCTTGGGCTTCCCCTCCCCTCTGGTTTTTAGCAAATTCGTGATTGGTAAAGCTATTTGGGCGAAAGAGGGGATAAATTGCCAATAGAAGTTGGCAAATCCCAGGAAGCTCTGCAATTGCTTCCTCGTGCAAGGTGGTGCCCATTCTAGTACTGCCCGGACCTTCTCAGGGTCCATTTCTATGCCCTCTAGGGATATACGGTATCCCAGATAGTCTATTTTATCCTTATGAAATTCACACTTAGACAGTTTGGCATAGAGGTGGACTGCCCGTAGTTTGTTTAGGACCGCCCTAACCAGTTTGACATGTTCGTCCATAGTTTCTGTGAATATAAGAATGTCATCCAGGTAAACGAACACACCCTTGTATAGGTGGTCCCTTAGTACATCATTTATCAGCTGCATGAATATGGCAGGGGCCCCCTGTAGTCCAAAAGGTAGAACTCGGAATTGATAGCACCCTAAGGGACAATTAAACACAGTTTTCCACTCGTCTCCTTCCTTGATTCTAATTCGATAGTATGCTTCCCTCAGATCTAGCTTGGTGAAAATCTTCCCCTTCGAAAGGTGAGATAGCATGTCCTTCATAAGGGGGAGAGGGTATAGATTGCTTTTGCTTATAGCGTTCAAAGTCCTATAGTCCACGCAGAGACAAAGAGTTCCATCTTTTTTTTCTCGGAATAATACAGGGGTGGCCGTCTTTGGCTTTGCTGGTTGAATGAATCCCCTTTCTAAGTTTTTGTCTATGAATTTCTGCATTTCTTCCAACTCCTGCAGGCTCATGGAGTATAGTCTAGGCTTGGGGAGCTTTGCCCCTGGTCTGATTTCTATTGCACAGTCTGTGGGCCGATGTGGCGGCAATTCATCAGACTTCTCTTCGCTGAATACTTCAGCTAGGTCTCTATACTCCTCTGGTATTTCAGGTATTTCCTTTTCACCCCCTATTGCGGCTTTCTCGGTCAGGGGTCCCTCTGTTTGGGGTTGGGCTGTCGCCTTGATTGAGTCCCCTTTTGGGAATCGAAGTTCCGCCATTCTCCAGTCCACCCATGGGTTCCATTTGGCTAGCCACGCCATGCCTAAAATTATGGGACACTCCATGCCAGGGGTTACCATGAACGTTATAGTCTCTATGTGGTCCCCTAGAGTGAGTTGAAGCGGTAGCGTGGCTAGGGTGGCGGGCATCCCCCCTGCTATGAACCCATCTAATTGACCGAATGAAATTGGTTTCTTCAGCCTCCTCACCGGTATTCCTAAATTCCCCACTAGGGTCGGGCTGATAAGGCAGCGGGTGCACCCGGAGTCAATTAATGCCCTAACTTCTACAGCTTCGGGCATGGTCGGGGCTAGTAAAGTCACTGTCCTGGTGAGGGGCGCAATGGGTCCACTTACCAGGGGTTCATCCTCAAAGTTGTCATCGGATGAGTTGGACACCCCCACTGTGTAGGCCGGAGTTCCCTTTACTTGCTGGGCTGAGGCGGGTAACTCAACGGTATCCGTGCCTTTGATGGCCATCTCCTTTGGCTTCGCTAGCGGCTTTCCGGACTTCCCGGCCGGGGTCCGGTCTGGTTTTCCAGTCGGAGTGCGAGAATGGCACTCGGCGGCACGCTACCCTTCCTTGCCACATTTGAAACACCCGGTGGTTCTTTTGGAGGTTGACGGCTGATTTGCTGACTCGCGGGTCGACTCCCGTGGCGATTTCCCCCATGGTCTTCCCCCTCTGCGTTGCCTCTTGGTTAGGTCGATCTCGGCTTCCTTGGCGAGGATGTACCAGTCTTGCAGCCGGTGAGGATCCCCCCAAGGGAGGCAAGCATCGTAGAGGTTGTAGTTTAGACCAGGGCTTTTCAACCTTTTCACCCATTGTACCACTTTTAGGATAAGGCAACATCCGAGTACCATCAGTCACCCAGCAAGGTGTCAAAAACTTGACCACCACCCCAAAAAGGAAAAAAAATGATAAAGTACAGGTAGTCCTCGACTTACAACAATTTGCTTAGTGACAGTTCGAAGTTACAATGGCACTGGAAAAAATGACTTATGACCATTTTTCACACTTATGACTGTTGCAGCATCCCCAGGGTCATGTGATTTACATTTGGATGCTTGGCAACTGATTCATACTTATGACATTCACAGTGTCCCAGGGTCATGTGATCACCTTTTGCAACTTTTTGACAAGCAAAATCAATGGCCGGGGGGGGCGTGGCCAGCTCATCACTCAAGTTGTGGGGTGCCTGTGGGGGGGAATCCGTGGGTCTCTGGTGGAGGGGGGTGGGACTGGGGTGGGTGCCTTCCTTCCCTCCTTCTCTCCCATTGTCCCTTCCTTCCTTCCTTCCTTCTTTCCTTCCTTCCTTCCCTCCCTCTTTGTCCCTTCCTCCTTCCCTCCCTCCCTTCCATTGTCCCTCTCTCCCTCTCATTGTCCTTCCCTCCCTCCCTCCATCACTCAGTTTTAATTTCTTCAATGGTGGTTCCTTTGCTGAATCACTTTCCTTTTGCACTGTAATAATTAAGGTGAGCAGTGTTAAGTCCAACATAAAGGAATGACTAAATCTCTTGATACAGGAACAGTTGCAAAAACTGCATGCCAAGATTCTGGTGCAAGAAATCTCAGCCTTTGTGTAAGAACTACAACCTCCCATAAAAGACACCCCAAAAGCTGTTACCATTGTGAGTGGGCAGGAGGGAAACCAAACTTTTCAATAGGCATGTTACTGTTTATACTCTGAAGGGCAAATATGCTGCTTGCTAAGTGAAGCCCCAGGATCAGCGGGCTACGTGTGTGTGTGTGTGTCTGTGTGTCTGTGAGAAAGGAAGAGGGAGAATGTATATGAATATGCATATGTATTTGTGCATATATTCATATTTTATAGTGCTATTCCAAGTTCATATTATCCAGATTACATAAATTTCATCTTGTTGTATATCTGTAGTATGAATAAGCCTTTTAACATATTCTGATTTGATATTGTTTTTTAGCCAAAATGTTTGTCTGAAAGTACTTTTTTAACTATCCTGAATTTGTCACTTTAGTTTTGGATATTCTGAGTATTTGAATGCCAATTCTTTTGTTCTGGTTAATGACTGCAATAAAGTTAAGATGATGATAATGACAATGCAACCCAGAAGGGTGCAGTAAAGTTGAGAAATATTGAAAAGAATAACACTTTGATTCAACTGATAAAGGAGAGTATTTATAGCTCAGTGTTGACATGAGGGATCCTTGGTGCTCTCTGAGCTTGGTTGTTTTCTTGCAGATGTTTCATTACCCAAATTAGGTAACATCAGCAGTGCTAGTAGGGAATGGGGTTTGCTGTTAAGGTTGCCCTGTCAGTATAGGGAGGAGTGATCTTAGAGGTTTTTTGTTTCTTTGCAACAAAGCTCAGAGAGGGCTAAGGACCCCTCCCTTTGATTCAAATTGGCAGAAATTTGCTATGAAAAGTAAGGTAATTAAAATTTGGGGGCCAAGGATCTTGATGTTTAACATATTACAACTGACAGGAAGAAATAAGAAACTCTGGAGAAATCAAATAGATCAAGGTTAAGAGAGATTATAACTGCTTGAAAACTGTAGCTAATCAAGGAAATTACAATTAAGCAGATTCAAACAAGGGAGTAGATTGTCCCAAGCAGCAGAGAAACAAACTTCAGAAGACACGGAAAGGCATCAAAAGCTGTTGATAGATAGATGGAAAGCAAGCGGAAAGCAAGCAAGTGAGCTGGGCAGGGGCGCGGAATCGCCATTCCTGAGCACACGCCGATTCGCGCCCCTGCCCATCTGGCTCGCTTGCAGGGGTCCTGACCGACCTTCACCGGACAGGAGCGGGGAGGGCATAAAAGAGCCCGGAGGAGGCAATTGGAGTTTGGCTGCGGCTGCCGCCTCTGCCGCTGTTGCTGAGCCAGATGGCTGCGCGAGGGCAGCTGCTGCGGTTCCTGCGCGCCGCTTCTCCTTGGCTGCTTCCTCTGAAAAGGAGCGGCGGTCATGCTCGGTGCAGCCGGGAGCCCAGCACAGCAATTTCCAGATGTGTGAACTTCTACTCCCAGAATTCTCCTCCGCTGCCTGCGCTCTCCTCCCCCCGCGGAAGAACAGCGGCTGTGCTGGGCTCCTGGCTGCACCGAGCGTGACTGCCGCTCCTTTTCAGAGGAAGCAGCCAAGGAGAAGCGGCGGGCAGGAACCGCAGCAGCTGCCCTCGCGCTGCTTCTCCTTCGCTGGAGGGGGACAGGCTGCCAGCGCGGCTGGCAGCTGTGCTGCTGGTGGCCATGGTGACATGCCAAACCTGTCTGTGCACGCACAGAGGCAGAGGCAGAGGAGAGCTCTGCCCAGCTGACTTGCTCGCGCTTTGCCAGAAAACATGCTGCTTTCTAATTTAGCAGAAGCGCCAGGATCAGCTGATTCGCGCTTCTGCTAAATTAGTAAGCGGCATGTTTTCCGGCAAAGCGCGAGCAAGTGAGCTGGGCAGGAGCGCAGAATCGGCGTTTCTGAGCACACGCCGATTGGCGCCCTTGCCCTCTCGCTCGCTTGCCAGCGCCCACAATCTGCCCGGCCTCCCCTCTGCCTGCTTTGCGCAGCTCCTCCCCCCACGCCCGCCGTTAACCCTCCCGCCACCATGCAGGGTAAGGTTGGCACCCCCGCCCAGATGCCCTCGCCTCCCCCAAGCATTTTTTTACTCACCTGCTTTCAGCTGCACGCCCTTTCTCCTTTCGCTTCTCTGCCTTTGCCACGTGCTTGTGGGTAAAAAAGAAAAAAAAGTTCCATGAGACTTTCTAACTTCTCGCGAGAAGTTAGAAAGTCTCATGGAACTTTTTTTTTTTGTCTCACAAACACGTGATGAAGGCCGAGAAGGACAGGAGAAAGGGAGTGCAGCTGAAAGCAGGTGAGTAAAAAAAACGCTTGGGGGAGGCGAGGGCATCTGGGCGGGGGCGGGGGTGGGGGTGCAGGCAATGCATCACGCAGCTCCAGCGGAATCTCCCCTGAAGACTGCGTGAGGCTGCCTGCCACCCCCAAGGCCGCCGCCAATCAGCTGGAGCTGCACGCTTTGATCCTGGGCTCTCAGTAGGACCCAGGCAACGTGCAGTTCCAGCTGACTTTGCCAAAAGCCTCTGCGGCGCTGCTGCTGCTTCACCTCATCCACTTTTACACTTTTTTTTTTACATTTTTTTTTCAAAAAAATTTTTAATTTTTTTTTTTAACATTTTTTTTTTACATTTTTTTCAACCCGTCCTACGCGTACCACCAGCCATGTGCTCGCGTACCACTGGTGGTACGCGTACCACAGGTTGAAAAGCCCTGGTTTAGACCATCTTTGAAGTGGCTAAGCAAGATGTCCTCTGGCCAATTTAGTTTGCTGGCCAGGGTCCGGAACTCGGTGTATTCGGCCACCGGTCGCCTACCTTGCTTCACCGTCTTTATCTGCTCTCGGGCCTTCCGATCTGCCAATGGGTCGTCGAATCGGCACCTAAGGGAGAACATGAATTGGTTGAAATTCAGCAGCTCTGGAGCATCAGCGTCGTACAGGTCCACGACCCAGTCTGCTGCGATGCCATCCAGGGTGGCTTGCACGATGCGAATTCAGTGGGGATGTCTCGGCCGTACTCCTCCATGTAGTTTAGCACCTGAGTTAGGAAGAATCCCAGGCACCGTGACTCTCCACGGAATTTCACGTCTAGCGGAGGGAACTTCTGGATGGAGCATGCCCTTTTTTTCCATTTGTGTCGTCTCCCCCCTCTCTCTGCGGGTTCCACGCGACGCAGGGTGGCTGCCGTAGTGGCGACTGCGGCGGGCTCACTGGTTCCTTCGGCTGGGTCTGAAGTCTCAGGTTCAGGCTCCCCTCCATTTCCTTTCTTGCTGCACCCCAGGCGGATGGTGCCTTGGTAGGGTTCAGCTCTCTCCTCTTTCATGGAGTCGAGGACTATCTTCATCATGTCGATTGCCTGTTCCAACAGCCAGCTGGAATGCCCCGGGCGATCCTCCTCATCCTCACTGAGATGGAGGGACCTTTCCATTTCCTCCTTCCAGCCTGGTTGATGACTGCCCCGTCTGAGTGTCACCTTCCTGGCTTTCTTCTCCCAGTCATCCTTCTTTCCAATGCCCATCAACCACCTAGGCTTGTGGCAGTGCTCTCTAACCTTCTCCTCTTCCGAAGAGCTGGAGGATCCGGAACTGGAGTATTTACAGGGGTCTGCCCTGCAGGAGGGTTCCCCCCCTGCAGCAGGTTCCTCTTTCTCCGCTCCATTGTTCGACATGGTTTGCTAAGTCCCCTGGTAAGGGTTTTCCTTCCAGGCTGACTATTACTGCAGATCCTGTCTAATGTCAGTGCCCACTTCAAAACCTCATCCTAAGAAAGCAGAACTCGTGGAAGCAGTTTCTTCCAAAAGGAACTTTTATTAGGAGAAGCTAACAGCAGGCATAATAAACAGGATCTGAGGGTTTCCCACTCAGATCAATAGGTTAAAAGTGTCCCAAGCAAAACCCCACCCCATAGTTCATCCGGTCAGTTCAAATAGGCCAATCCCCAGGTGTTAAGTCCGTTGTGGGAAAGAGTAGATAATGCCGGGCTGTCTCAGGGTTGCAGCGATGTTTTGTCGGCTCTTCACACCTTCCCTTCCGAGTGCAGAGATAAACCATTTGCCGGAGGCACATTCCTTTCTCCTCCCCCCTTTTCTAGCTGACATCAAGAGGATAGATAGTTCACAGAGGAAGTATGCAGAAACAGCAAAGGGTTACAATGTAGCGACAGAGGAAAATAAAGCAATAGCCCGCAGTGCTTTCCCCCTTCCCCTCCAGGAGCATGGCAGAACCCAGAAGTATAGAGAGAACAGAGTTTGGGTTTAAAGCAAGAAAGGGGTTCCCTTAGAATATGGGTTCTGACACTAGCTCTGTGGAAATGGCAGGAAGCAGATAATTAAAAGAGTAAAATCCTCCCTCCTCTCTCTGACAGTTCCGGTCACATTGTCCAATACATCTTCTGCAAATTGTTATGAGAAGAACCTTCAGTTCGCCAAAACAACTCCTCAACAGCTCTCAGCTCTCACGGTGATAAGAGACACCTGTAGACCCCAAACTCTTCCAAACCCCACCCCCATTCTGTTGGCAAGCAAGAAGAATTACAGCGGTCCTAAAGGCAGTAGATTTCATAGCTTGACATGATCATTTTGTTTTCATTTCTGCTGATCTCTCTTATTTGTATC